>JAPMOR010060633.1:0-14731 GCA_026543865.1 Argiope aurantia | reverse complement strand
TATTATTATTAGAATGTCATATGATTGTAAAAAATTATTAGAACATATGTATCAATTATAGTAGTAAATTACAGTTGCAAATTTTTCTAAAAACATAGGATTATTCAATAAAAAAAATACATACATACAGAGAAATTAGAATGTGTTTAAATATTTTTTTCTTATATTGTGGAAATAATTCTATATCACAATTCTTTCAAATTAAAAATTTGATACCTTAGTTCAACAATAATGTAGGATAAGAGATTAGCTGTATTAGATAATATTATTACCTTAAATAAAAATGATATATTATAGGAATTTCGAATTCAGTATAAAAAGTTGTATAATTACATCTTCAGAGATTTGTTAAAAACTAATAAATTAATTTCTGGGTTTAAAACTTATAATAATGCAGGTAACACTAGAAAAATCTATAAAGTTATCTAAAGCATTTATAACAGTGAAATGATTTTCGATAGTATTAACAATATATGTCTTATTGATAATAAACATATGATAAACATAATAATTCAGCTAGTCTTTTACTCAATAATACCAAAAAATGTCTGTTAGTCATTTCATTCCCTTTAATTTATCCATAATAAAGTAAGGAAGTTATAATTATGTCTTCATAATTAATAACATAATAATAAAATAAATTAATCAATATCTTAGGCAAATATTTCTTCTCCAGGATTTAATTTTTCAATACTAAACTTCTTAAAATTATTCCAATGAGTTGTAATGACAACTTACAAATATGTAATAACATGGTTCAAGTTATCCTTAATGTATAAAAGTTTTATAAAATAAACTGTATTTAAAAACAAAGGCAATCAAATGTAGAAATTCCTTTCTTTTACATAATCTTTTTCACCTCTGTGATACCCAGAGTATAACTTTCAAAAGAATGTCCTCCCTCTTCCCCCCCCCCCCCACAATCCAAATTTTTTCCAAATGATGCAGTTCCCCCCCCCCCTTTAAAAAGAATGAAATAACATTTATTCTATTATCTACCACAAAATTTTTGATGAAAAAATGATGATAAACATATCACAGCTCGATATTCTGGCAGTTTATTATTCAGTATTGAGAGATATTTCTCATTTAAAAAATTTGCATTTCAGCTTCAAAGGTATTCTCATAATGCCATTTTGATTTTATTAGTGATAGAAAATTTTTTATCTTTTAAACAAATTTTACTGAAAATCCCCACCAAAAGGATTTCACTTGCAAAATTAATTTCCCAAGGAAGTGCTTCTCTCTTTACAGTTCACATAAATGATATTTTTTAGATTATACTATCTGGAGTTTCTTGTTTTACTTATGCTGATGTGTTTTTGTTCTGATTTAATTAAATACTAACAAAAGTTATGACATTAGCCATAAAATTCATAACTGGTGCAATACTTGGCACCTTTCTATCTAGCTGGATAAATATACTGCAATCAATTTTTTGAATGAGAAGAATGTATTTAGTAGTTATTTCTACATACCTTTCAAAATGCATTCCTTGTTTCTAATGTAATATTTAACAGTAAGTATTAATTAATATTATAGTTCATATAACCTCTTAATTTTTCAATTAAATGTTATTTTGATTTCCAATAAAAGAAAGTTTTTATTTAGTTAAATGCTATGAAAATAATAGCTGGCAAATTTTGGAGTGCAAAAACATCTGATCCTATAAAGATTGTGACAACAGTGGAAATCACATTTCTTTTTAACAATCTAATACATTTTTAGAAATTTCTTACTCTTCTGCTCTTCATTTTCATTGTTTATCAAAATGGATCCCAATTTCACTCTTTGATCGACTCCCTTTTATTGGATTAGCTATCTCCATATCACGGATATATCTTGGTCTCCAATTTCTACATCAAGCATATATTTTTTAGCATGAATTCATCTTGAATCCCTCTTCTGCAACCTTCACATGATCATTCTCACTAAAGAAATTTCACTACAATATTATTTAAAAATTCTTTGTACAAAACTCATTATCTTAATTTAAAAAAAATTATCTCTTATATGCCTCTTCGAGGATTTACAAAATCATCTTTGACTTAAATAATTTATATTTTCCAAGAATAATTACTTTTTTCTTGGTATTAAACCTATCAGTATAAGGAATATTTTTGGACACTAATTAAGATAAATTCAGAAGAAAAATTCTTGAATTTAGTATTTAAAATCGTTAGGAGAGACTATTCAAAGATTTAGTTTAAATCATAAATAATATAAAAATTCTTTATAAAGAACAATCATTTTCTTTTGTTTACTATGAAAGAAAACCAATTTAATATAGTAGATATACAGGAATTAAATCCCCCTCCCATCTGTTAAATTATGACAAAATGTTTTAAAAGGTTTTTGTTTTATCTTTTCAGGAAATATTAGGTTATAAAGTGGATATACAAGTAACTCAATATATTGTTGCTGTTTTGGAATATATATCTGCTGATATACTTAAGGTATGTTTATATATCTGTATATATTAATTTCTTGTTGTTATTGATTTAATGAATATTGCAGCAATATGTTTTTTAGAATTGTTTCTCTAAATGCTTGAACATTATTGCTTTTTTTTACATTGTATGTTTCTACATTTTGTATAATTATTGCTATTTCAGTTGGCTGGTAATTATGTTAAAAATATTCGCCATGTTGAAATTACTTGTCAAGACATCAAAGTTGCCATGTGTGCTGATAAGGTAAATATCAGAAATCAAATAAAGCCTATTCTTCTAAAAATTGTTATATATTTTTTCTGTTAAATTATATTTATTAAGTTATTTATATTGGTTCTAGTTTCTGAAAATGTTCCTTTTTTTCTGTGGTTAAAAAAAATTAAGAATAGAAATTCTTAAATATTTCTATTCTAGTTCTAAAACTTATATTAACTTCTAATCTTTGATATGTTATTATTATTTTCTTTTAAATGCTGAATGATACAAGAATGCTGTTTATGTATTTTTCATAAGTTGTCATTTATTTCTTGAATCCATACTTCTTTTAATTAAAATCTTCATTTATCCTATAATTTATCATAAATCTTTATTATTACATTTTTCATTTTACAGTAAACTAACTAAATTGAGAAACAATTTTATATTTTAATAAAAAAAATAAAGTATATTTGTGTGTTCCTTTGTAAGGGTAATAATTTTGATTATTTCTAATTAATTTCTGTATTTAATTAATTTTTTGTGTAGTATTAATATTACTAATATTTGCATAAATATTGAGTGCATTCTTCATTTTTGTGCGAAATAAGGATACATTGTATGCTTGCTGTTTAACATATCTCTCTTGCATAAAATTTTTGCTCTATAAAAAAAAATTGATTGTATCTGGTAGCAATGGACATATAATGAATCTAACACTGAACACTTAAAACATTGGAATGAAATTAATATTTTTTTGGATAAACTAATTTATAATTAATTAGTTGCTATTTATTGATTAATTAGTGTTATGTTTTGAAGTTTACTTTTGCTTGTATTAATTACATATTTCATTTTCAGGTTCTCATGGATATGTTTTATCAAGATGATGATGTAAATTTAAGCATAGAAGAAGAACCCGTGAGACGAACTTCTCTAACATACGATGAAGTTGTAAAAGATCTTATTCATGAGGAAAAACAATATATTAGAGATCTAAATATGATTATCAAAGTTTTTAGAGAGCCTTTTGTAGAAATATTCTACAAGAGCAAAGTAAATATTTTAAAAATCTGTTTGTAGAGATAATTTGCTATGAATTTAATAGAATAAATATTGAATTTATTTGTACCTTCCTATTCTATTTTTTATCATATATTTCTCGTTTGATTTGAGAATGTGATCTTAATATAACAGAATCATGAAGAATAAAGCAAAGAAAGATTTCTGGAAGAAAAAAAAAGAAAAAGAATAAAAGCAAATATATGTACTTATTTTATCTGGCAGTAAACAAAATGAATTTAATAATCTGTATATATGAATAAAATTGTTTTAATTAAAATGCTAGTTTCAATATTTTAGCTATATAGTAAAAATATGTATAAAAAGTGACTAAATCAAAAGGAAATTAAGCTAAATGTGTATGTGTATGTTGTTTTAAAATGTCATCTTTGTGACATAGAAAATAAATATATAAATATACATTATTGTATACCTTGTATTTTACACATATATTGATATGCATAATTTTTTCTTATCCAAAGATTATATTTTAAAACAATAGGAACTTACTAAATCATTTTATTTTCATATGATCATTTTTTAGTTGTATGCTGATATTGTATTTATTTAAAAATTAAAAATTTATTATTCATTTTTCTAATTTTTTTCATTTCTATTTAGATAGGTGTTTTAATATTTGAGTGCTAATCTTTTTTTTAACACATGATTTCTTATTTAAAAAAAGTAGCTTAATAAAATGATTTTTTTTTGTTTAACTTAATATTATCTTTTGAAATTTGAAATAGATCATGTTAATATTACCCAAATATTACATTAAAGTATTGAAAATTTAAATGTGAAAGTTTTTTGTAGTTGTAAAGTATTAATCAGCTTAGCTATTAAAATCTTTAGGGGTAAATTTTAAAAATTGGAAGCAAAATTCAGAAATTAGTGTATTATTATTTGTTAAAAACAGAATTACTGATGCCTTAAAATGGCATTTTTGAGCTGTTAGCATAAAAAGAGAGCCGTGATAGCTGTCATTATTATATTTGTATATTATGTCAATGAAAATAGGTTGTGAATATTTCTGCAAGTGTTTTGTGGTAACATAGAAAGATAGAACCGATTTAAGTGTCACCTATGTCATCTGACCATATTTCAAAATAATCCTCCAAATCATAACTTTAACTGTAATAAAAACAAATATCTATACTATTAATTTATTAAGATTTCTATAAGCAGATCTTGTTATCATAATATTTCTGCTACAAAGTCTGAAATATTTCGTTACAGGCATTAGATGCAATATTTAGCAACATCTTAGAAATTTATGATTTTTCGGTCTCACTTCTTGGAACCTTTGAAGATGCTTTAGAAATGGCTGAAGAGAATCGAAATCCATCTATCGGTGCATGTTATGAAGAGCTTGCTGAAGTAATATTATTTTTTCTTTAAACATTAGATACTTTAAATTATGTAATTAAAATAAATTTTAAAATTTTAGAATGCCATTTAAAAAAATGTTTTTTGAAATTGTATAAGTACAGGTTTTGTGCTTGTTGTTACTTTTTATAGAAGGTTGGATCTTTTAGATATTATTTCTTGATTGTCTCTTAAATCCAGTTTTATGCAAAGTTTTTAATAAAAAATTGTGCTCCTAATTTAAGCTAGCAATAATACGCTCTTAGCAATTTTTAACACTGATTTGTGCTACATTGATTATGGAAAAGAAAATTCCTTTCCAAACATATTGCTTAATATTTGCAATTTACTTTAAATATTTAAAAAAAATTCTAATCTTTATTAAAAATTTTAAATAAGTCCCATTTTGCTTACAAATAACTTTTATAAACTTTCAATTATATTAATAGGAAGAGAACATAGCAATTTTACAACTGCTTGATAGTAAATAAGATACATTTTTAATGAGGATAGTTCAAACTATCCTCATTAATTAAAAACCTAGTGCATTTTATGTCTCCATTTCTATCTGAAAAAATTGTGTAACTCATATTTGATTTGTGTAATTTGCATGATTTTTGCTTTTTTGAGGAGTATCTCAACTATATAAAATAAAACTATAATGGCATTAAAAAACAAAGGTACTAAAATTGAATGGAGCACAAGACTTGTCTTTCAGTACTGTTTTAGGTTATGATATAGGTACCTGGTTAACATCCTTATCGCTGCTTTTAATGCAAATATTCTTACCACTATTTTGTAATGAAATGATATTGTTTATATTTTGTGTTTTATACTTACCATTAGTTTTAATTATTTATCTTGTATATATATATAAATTTAGATTGTAAATAAAGTTAGTTAGCTCAGACCTGTCTTGTCTTAATAGTAACTAGGTACCTACATTTTTTTTTTTTTTTTGTAATAAATGTGAAGTAAAGGGGAGGATGATATATGTAATAGGTTCTACTCCTCTTAAATTTCTTGCAAAGTTTAGTTTGAAGTAAAAGGGAGATAATCATATATGTAAAGATGATTTGTTAGATTTTTAATCTCCTTGTATGTGGAAAATGCAATGTCACTTGCTTTGAAAAAATTCCTCTTCCCCTTTTTTTTATTGAAGCAAAAACTTAAAAATATTTCAAAAAATTAATTACTCTTATTAAATACTCTCTCTGGTAAAAAAAAAAAAGATTAAATATTGAAAGTTCTTTAAAATAATTAAAAATATTATATACAAAATATTGGTTTAGACTTGAATATGCAAATTGACAGGATTATGCTGTTTTTATTTTAGGAGATAATCATCTGTCTTTTATTTTTCATGTGCTCCAAAAACTTAAATTTGAACTTGTTTTATTGATATTAATTGTTAAATTTATCCATAAATTTTTATTATTTTAAAAGATTTGCTTTAAAAATACTGTTTAATTACTAGTTTTTTAAAATTAAATATGCAAATAAAAACATGCACTTCATACTATTATTTTGTTATGCAATTCCTTATTTTGTAAATTCATCACTCCTATTTGTGTACTTTGAAAACAACAGAAGCATTAATCTTTGTTTAGGGCAAAAATACCATATTAATGACTAAAATTAAAACTTGAATGAAGATAAGTATTACTAAAGTGGCAATTTTGTTATGTTTGCATATGATAAAATAATCCCTATTTTTTTTTCTTGTGCATCTTACATCATTTTAAACCAATATGTTTCAAATATTGCATCTGGGTATTTCTTATTATTAAGAGTCCTTTAAAAAATTAAAAGATGGGTGTTACGATTGAAAAGCTGGAACTAATTTTTAAAATAATTTTAAAAAGATTGTACTTTCAAGTTGAATTACATATTTTTCTTAAATTTAGCTTTAATAGATTGTAAACAATGAAAAGTATCCTGATAATTTTTTTCCAGACTGTACATTAAAATGTGATGTTTGAAATTAATTGATATGCCTGACCTTTTTAGAAGCTTTTGAATATGAAATTTTGAAACATGAAATTCTTTTCAAAATAATGCTCTTTAGATTCAGGTTATATGAATATACAATAATATTATTTATTTGAAAAAATATTTCTTTATGCCTTTTTTTCTGCTTTCTTAAAGATGCAGCAATTTTTAATTCATAGTTGAAATTTTTCAGTATCAAGAATTTGATGTTTATGACAAATATGCTCATGATATACTAATGCCTGAAAGTAAAGAAAGGTTGATGTCACTTATTCAACAGCCTGATGTTAATCATTCCTTACAGGTATGATTGCATATTAAAATTTTTTATAATGCTTTTGTTTGATTGTTTTAGAATTTATAGATTTTAGATGTTTTCTAAATTTTATTGAATGAAGTGTTTTTTTGCATTCAACAGAATTTGATAATGATATATTTTTTTTCCCAATGTAAGCTGATTACTAAAATTAGCTATGATTAGTTTTTCATTAAAATATAATGTATTTGCTTCTGTTTGGGGAGAAAAAAATCCTGTATGTACAGTGTTTTTATTTTCTTGCATTTCTTATTATAAACTAGCCGCTTTTGAGGACTAACTGGTTTACAAGGATTAAGGGTTACTGAAATTTTCAATTCACTATTTTGTATAACATAGTCTTGATGCTTTTTTTGGCAAAATAGTTTTTAATCTTCAAATTTTTATAGATTTATAATTTGTACTATTTTAGAACCTTATGTTCAATTTCCTTATTTTCTATCAGTTCTTTGCTATTTCTGGCCATTTAACATATTAATTAATTACCTTAAGGCAATGTAAAATTTGGCTTCAAGTCGATAGTATATTTTAAATATAAAGTTTTTCATAGATTCTTCTCAAAATTAAATAAATATATTGCTTGCTTTTCTGAAATCTTCTTTGTCAACAATGATTTGTCGTAAAGAGAGTATTGCAATTCAGATTGTGAGTCAGTAATGGAAAATTATCTGCAATTTTAATAGTGCCTTTTTAAAAATAATTTGGTGTTCTTTCTGAATTCTTATGTTTTTGTATTATCGCTTGCTTGACTGAGAATTTAATTTTTCTGAATTTTAAAACAATATAAGAATGGAATATTTTTGCAAGTTAAGTACCAAATTTTTTCTTAATTTTTAATTACAATTTCAAAAAAAAAAAAAAAAAGAGAGAGAGAGAGAGAGAGAGAGAAAGTGAGAAAGAAAAATGTGCACTTTCTCATTCCCCAAAGTGTTTTTGTGTCATTTTTATAGGTCTAGGTCAAATGATCTAGAATGCTAACATATATTCCTCTTTATAATTTAACTAATTTGAATTACAAAAATGTGAGTTTTAAAATGGAAGGTAATTGTCTCTTTTAGAATAATAGCATATACTTGTTGACAAATTATAATTTTCTTTCATCTGAATATAGTTTTTTAACTAGAGAATGACCAACTTTAAACATTTTTATCAGTAGAAACAGTTTATAAGATGGACATTTAACAGAAATTGAAATATGTTTTGATTTTTTATGTTTAAAAAATATATATAATGAAACAAACAGAATAATAACTGAAATAAAAAATTTGCCACTTAATGGAAATAAACTTTGCCATAAGAAAGTAGTAGCATTTATGAAAACAAACTTTTACATTTACTTTCTTATTTTATATTCCTAACTGTATAATTCAAAGATTTTAAAGTGGGAATTTTTCTTTATTTTTCAGTGTGCTGGCCATGGTTTTCCTGAAGCTTGCAAATATGTTCTTCCAAAATTACTTTTAGTTCCTGTATTTCATTGTTTCCATTATTTTGAATTCCTAAAGGTAAATTATTGCTCTTAAATAATTCATATTTTTGTATTTTATTTGCCTTTTTAAATGTAAAAAGTAAAATTTTAATGTGTTGTATTTTGAATGGGTTTATTCCTCATCTATAACTTCTATGAGCCATTAGTCAAATATTTCTATCAGCCAGTTATATTTCAAGTCTCACATATGATCCTTTCAAAAAAGCTAATAAAGTACATTTTTTGACATGTAATCTTTAATTTCTGAAAAATGATTTATACTATTAAATATATAAATACATTTTAATTCATTGTTTTAAAAGTGAATATGAAGAATGGGAGAAGTTACAGTTGGAAATTAGGGGGGGGAATGTTAATTAAACCCGGACATTTACAATCTTTCTATATCATAGAGTGAGACTATTTTCAGTGTGAAAAACTGCTGTTTTGGTATGGTGTAAAACGGAAGGCTTTTTTTTTAGTCAAACCATCCTGTTATTCCAGATACAATATTAGTATGTGTGGATGGGAGGAGGTCTTACTGTAGCAGTACATTCAACTAGGTTTAAAAATGATTTTTTTTTTTTAATAAATGATGAAACAGTAGAGTGATATGGACACCTACTGCATCATTAGCAAGGTGTGAGTGATTTGAAATGACCAGATTAGCATACATTTCATTATTAGCAATATATTTTCTTAATGTCTTCAAAACTTGAAAAACAGGATCTTAAAAATCTTTTGGAATATTTCCAAACATAAGTTAATCTGTGTATAAACGGATTTTTTTTTTTTGCTGTTTTATTGTTATGAGTACAAAAATTAACACTAAGAAAATATAATGATTGAAATATTTTCCTGTCAAATCACTTTAAAGTAAAAGGTCAAATTCCAGTAGTGATAATTGTAACTACAATTATTATTTTTTAATGTATTTTTTGATCCCTTTCCATTAACTAGGACAAATTTCATCAACATATATTTTAGTTTGGCCATAGTGAATAAACTAGCAATTATAAACAATTTTGAAAAATTCATAATTATGAAAAGATTAATACATTTCAACAAAATAAATGCATCATTTAATTTAAAATTAATTATTTCTTGTGAAATAAAAATAGTTTTATTTGGCAATATTGGGAGAATTTTTTCTTACACTAGGCTTATAAAGAAGTTCCTCCATTTTTTTTTTCCTTTTTGCAAGATTAGCAGATTCATACATAAATTGGTAATGTGGGATTATCCTGTCAATGCTGGCGAAAATGGTCGATGGGATAATCCCAAAGTACGAAAATGGCCGACGAAATAATCCCAAAATACCCATAAATTGATCCTTGATATTTATGTTTAGAAAAAAGTTTCAACATTTCTCACTTTATATATATAGTATTTTCTATTGATATTTGATTATGAATTTTTGTTTCACAAAATGTCGTGAAATTTGTCTTTAACCTGTCTGCGATTTGATTAATTGCAATTTTGTATTTTTCTATTTTTGATTCTTAATAAATATATTTATCATTGACTATTAAGGTTCTAAAGAAGCTGACCCCTTCTGCAGAAGATCGAGAGAGCTTAGAACAAGCAGAAGGTGTTTTTCAGCCTTTAAAAGCTGAACTGGAAAGGCTTTGTAGCAATGTTCTGCCAAAAAGAAAGCAAGGGTATGAATGATTTAAATATGAAATTAAAGAAGTATGCTTAACTTCAGATATTTTCTATTTAATTCATCTTTTATATTAATTTTGCAGTTGCTCTTTTTCATCTACTGAACTACCTTTTTCTTTTCTTTCTATTTTGAATTTTATACATTTTTTTTATCTTTGCACCCCAATTAATTAGATAAACATTTTGAATACATTTTTTTTCTCTCTTTACAGCATTAAGTGTTGATTGAATATTGTTGCAGTTTTGATGCAAATTTCGAAAAATTCAAAAACAAAATAGATTTTATTTAAAAAAAAAAAGTCATATCTTCTGCTTTATGATTTTATTGTAAAAAAGATAGTTTTAGCATTGAGTATGTAAAATTTAGTGTTATTAGTCCATTTTGGAATGAATTAAAGAAAAATCATTATGCATTTTCTGTTATAAAAGTTATATCTTTCTTTTATTTTACATATTTTTCTATAATTTTTTCTTTCTTACTTGCAATGTTATTTTATAAATTTGAAAATTTTATTTTACTATATTTATAAATAAATTTAAATACAGTCGAACCCACTTATAACGAGCCCGCATTTAGCGAGTTTCTGGATTTAACGAGCAAAATGGAGTGTTTTGTTTGGTACAATGTTATATATGTATTAGAATGTATTCCTTTTACGAGCAATTTTTTCACGTCTTATTGGATTTAACGAGGTAAAAATTTTTGAAAACATAGAATAGTATCAGAAATAATTTGAAATTATGTAAAAAATGCTCATCCACTCATCGAATTTATCTTCAAGGTTATCAGCATATTCATAGAAAAAGGGGGAAAGGCTAGCTATCACGGACAAAGACACCTGTCTCGTTCTCAGAAGATAAGGAAAGAATTTTGTGGGGAATAGAAGGGTGGGGGTGTTTGTAAAATCATTTCCGGTTTCAGCGTCGCATGTTCTGCATGTAGAGTGTGCTACGAAGGCGCATTCTTCTTGAAAGCGTGCTTTTTATTCGGCGGTTCGAAATGTCGAAAAGAAAAGTTTTATCCGTAAAAGAAAAAGTTGAAATTATAAAACTCTTAGATAAGGGTGAAAAAAATGTTTCAATTTGTAAGCAGTATGGGCCACTCTCTGTTTGGTTACAACAAAAGAACATTAAACAGTTCAACGACGTTTCTAACATCGATGATTACACGAATGTTGATGACGATGTCTTAACATTGGGTATGCTTTCCAGCGAAGATATCGTCGCAGAGGTTGTAAAAGCGCAGGAAAAAGGAAGTGAATGTAGTGATAGTGACATAGAAGATGAAATTCTAGTTAGAAAAGTTACTTGTTCCAGTGCTGTGGAGTCATTGCAAAACCTCTCACAGTTCTTTGAAGGTACAGAAAATGCAGATGATGAAACATTTAATGCTTTAAGTGTCTTCAGACGAAAATTAAATGAAACAAAATTTTGTAAAGCTAAACAATCAACGTTGGATAAATATTTCTTCACTGCTCAATAAAACAATCTGGACGCAATTCACGTAAGTTATTTTTTGTGTATCATTTTTTGTGTCAACCTTGAATTCGGATTTAGCGAGCGACTGGATTTAACGAGCATTTTTCTGTTTCCCGAGTCCCTCGTTACATGCGGGTCCTACTGTATATGTAATATTATCTTCTAGTTATGACATATATGTAATATAAATTTATATTTGTGTAGATTTTCTTATTGATTGTCAATAATTCTTTAATTATTATTAATTTCAGTGAGGCATTTTCTAGAATATATCATAAAGGTAATCGTCAAGCTTCAATCCAGAAAATGAATGAGCTTCAGCGAAGTATTGACGGTTGGGAAGGAAAAGATATAGGCCAATGCTGCAATGAATTTGTGATGGGTAAGAATATATTTATGTAAGCATTATAAGAGGTTCTTATTTCAATTTTAATTTCTAAATTTGAATATCTATAGTTATATAAACATATTCAGAATTCTTTTTATAGAATATATAGAGTTCTTATTTCATAGATTTTGATTTTTTAAAATTACGCATTAAAAGGCAAATATTTTATTTTAATTTTAATTTAAAGAAAATTTTTGTTATATTTTTAAAATTTGATTGCCTCTTTACTTACAATTTTTATTCTGTATAGATGATAATATATTTCAGTGATGAAATTATTGATTGTTTTGTGAAGGGGCATAATATTTATTCTTGATTTAACTAGTATTGTTTATTAATGTATCTGTTCACAGGTCAAGTATGTAAATTAATATCTAATTAAAATTTTAAGATGATCTAAGTTTTTTCCCCCATATCTTTTATGAATAATTCCATAATGGATTTTTTTTATTACAAAAATCTGTTATGGAATTCTTTTATTTTTCTTATTGAAAACCATTAATTCATTATAAACTTTCATTATTTTTCTGAAATTTATTTTATATTTAAATACATTTCGTTTTATAAATTTATCAATGTAAAAGCTACCTCTATGGCATGTGAAGGTGTGATGACGATTTAAACATAATAATATTTTGTTACCTGCTGTAAGTCTTCATGGCTAATAAAGAAATTAGCACAGTTGCAGTTTGTTTGGTCAATTTAAAAAAATTCACATTTAGTTGTTGTTATGATCTTAAATGATTGTATGATATTTTTATGTTTGTTTCTTTTGCATTTGCAAAAGTATGTTATTTATAAATACAAAAATTTTATTGATGAACCAAAATTGTAAAAAGCATAAGTAAGGACATTCACATTAAAAAAGGTAAAATTTCTCAACTTACAGTAAATATACTATTAAAATTACACAACATGATCTTTAACATCGTTTTTACATTAAAGATTTAAATCTAACTTAATTAATATTTCCTATTTTTGGATACCACCTCTATATTTATTAGCATCTAGGTAGCAATTTCATAGACCCTATGCTAGAAATACCTTAGCTTTTAATGTTGAAAGGTTATAGATTCTTCCAGAAATCTTGTTAACATTTTTAATGTGCATCAACATATATGTGCAAAACTGGATTTTCAACTCTGGAAACTAAAAATAAATATTGGAAATAGTTATATTTGAAATTAAGAGAGGTAAAGCTGACATATTATTGTGGCTGTGAAATAGACTAAGTTGCAACATTAAACTACAACAGGGATAAAGCTTAATATTTCTGTTAAATATTATTACCGACTATTTGAACACAGAATAGGATATTTATATTTTTGTATGTTGTAGAAGTTTTATTTATGCATACAACTCAATAAAATAAAAGAAATTAATGATTAGTAAGTTTTATTTAAGATATAATAATAAAATTTTATTGTTATTTATATTATAATGCAAAAGTATATATTTTATTCTTTGATTATGAATACTTTATTATATTGTTCAGTGATGGAAATAATGAAATGATTAATTGGTTCAGCGATGGAAAGTGCTTCCATGATAGTCTATGTAGATTTTATTCTTATTTAAATCATAGAAAATTTTAAAATATTGAGAATCCTTGAAATAAATTTTGTCTTTTATAAAAAATAATTTCTGTTGTAAAAGCCATGATTTCACTCTTAATTTGTAATTGATGAGAATCACTTTAAAATGTGATTGATGTCATTTCTTATATCTGTGAAAATTATCAACAACTAGACTATTGAAAATTATTGAATTTTTAGGTTTTTTGTGATTTATTTCTCTTAAACACACACATAATGACATAATAGTTTCAGTGTAACAAATTCAAGCAGACTGCATAGTTTTAAATTTTACATTGCGTTTAAATGAGCATGAATGCTGGTTTTGAAACTATCCTAAATTTATGAACATAAAAGTATTTAATTTGAATGGGCGAAAATTATGAGTTAGCAGCATTAAGTAGAAAAATTTACAAGTGTAATCTCATTAATTTTTGATAGTTCTAGAAATGTAAATTTAAAAAAAAATTATTTATATGTTATTATTTAGATGGCACCCTTGGAAAAGTTGGCTCAGGTGGGAGACGGTTAACTGAAAGACAAGTTTTTCTGTTTGATGGCTTAATGATACTATGCAAACCAAATAATAAACGTTCAAGTGTCACTGGGCCAGTAGCTGAGTATCGCTTTAAAGAAAAGTATTACCTCCGGAAAATTGAAATTATTGATCGAGATGATACTGATGGTAAGTGAAAATTTAAATTTATTACAAATTTAAAGTAAGAAGACAGATTATATTGTTTTACTTTATATGCTAAGCAGTATATACTAATT
>JAPMOR010060632.1:120319-139578 GCA_026543865.1 Argiope aurantia | reverse complement strand
TTTTATCTTTACAAATGCTTTTTAGAAAACTCTATTCCTTCATTAGAAGTAGACGAATGAAATCAGAACTGGTTTTTCAATAGATTGTTTTTCTTTTAGAAGAAACATCACTATTTCAGCTAAGAAACAAACGAAATGGTGAAGAGTAAATGTTCGAAAGTGAAGACGGAAATGATGTTATCAGATCGCTTTTAAATGTAGAGCGAGTTTTCGAAAAAGTAAGATTTTATGTTAATTTTCTGAACTGGATCGATTATGTGATACAATAAGCAGGAAGTGCTTTTGTGCTTTCAATGAAAATGTTCTTAACGTGGAAGAATAGTTGTTTCATTTTTTTTTATCTCCGCGATGTATATTAATAAATGATGTAACACCAGGTAATTAGTATTTAATTATTTACTTAATCAAGACTTGAAGCTATATAACATTTTGCGGTTTTGAACAATGTTGCTGCATTAGCTTCATAATTGCAAGTACATCATTACGGAAAACAATTAATCAAACTTCCTATAATAGGCAAGATCACTGAATTATTGAATTCTTGATTCTACATGTCCATTTTAAATTAAAGTGAGATTATATATTAATGAAATTTAATAATATATGTGAAAAGTCCTGCAGAAAAGTATTGCGGCTCCATTTTTTCTGATTTTAAAATTTCAGCGCCCTTCTATTAGGTCGATAAATGCACTTTTATGATATCTATTCCAGACGGGAAAGGCGGCAAGATTCCAAGAGAGTTAATTACATGTTTCAAGTAATGGACAACAGCGGGAATGCTAAGAACTTTTATGGAAGACTGGATTGCATTATTCCTTGTAGTAATCTTTAGACTAAACAATTTTTGGGACCGTTTCATTCCTGCCAAACTTTTAAAATCAGATATTTCCCTTTAATTTCAACTTTGTGATTAGCTTGATTACTTTACATTAAAGCTGAGTGCTCAATGCAGTCAGCTTTTAAGTATCAAATATTACGACGGAAGCATTTAAATTGTCGTTCGCTTTCAAGAAAAACCGATTCAGCAACCAAAAATTTAAAAATAATAATAATTCCAAATGTGATTTTATGATGAAAAAGTTATAAAATATGTTTAATATATTCTATTTACTCAAGTATAAAAATTTAAGTAGAATAATATTCCAAATTTAAGTTTGAACTTGAAAATTTTCGAATGTATGACCCTTTTAACTTGCATGGAAACACAAATTTACATTTTCTGAAATATCGCAAAAATTCTTCTTTCTTAGAAGACTTTGATTCTTTCAAGGTAATTGCCTAATTTGCTATTTAAATAATTCTACCGAAGTGGGGGAGTGAAGTTCTGATTTAAAATGCAATCATTTACGGCCTTACCAGTAAGTCTTGTCATCATTGCTCTCTCTCTCTTGTGTGTGTGTGTGTGTGTGTGTGTGTGTGAGAGAGAGAGAGAGAGAGAGAGAAAGAGAGAGAGAGAGAGAGAGAGAGAGATTTATAAATTTCCTCTATAAATTTTGAAGTAATGTCTAAGCTGCTCCAATCTGCTAAGAGCTTAGGTTGATGGGTACGAAAATGATATTTTTGTTGATGAAGTATTAAAGACATTAAATCAAGCAAAAAAGGAGTTCCTGTTTTTATACTTACTTTTAATTTTGTCATATACAGCAAATGCAATATAAGCTGTGGAACTTAAAATTAAGCTCTTGTCTATAGTATATTACGAGAGTATATCAAGTTATATATTCATTATATTATGTGATCACTAATTAAATATATTTACACATTATGCAAGTCACTTCGGATAATTTTTAGACTGGTTTTCTCTAATCATGGCCAATTTCCTATTCCTAAACCACCAGAGATTAACATGTATTTCCAGTCAGAGCAGATATACTTTATAAAAGATAACTTGATATATGCCAGTTAGGTTTTATATAAAGAAAGTATATAAAACATAAATTTGCCATATAATTTCTCTAAATCAGATAAAAATTTATACTTTATATTGTTAGAGTCAACAAATGCGCTGTTTTATTTATTACGAAATATAACTTTTTTATATCCTCAGAGCCATATTATTTATATTTATAATATAAATAATATATTTATAATATAAATAATATTTATAAAATGGTGAAATAATATTTTTTTAAAAAATCTACTCTTCTGTAATCGAAGCTGATTGAGTTATAAAGCTTTAAATATAATTATTTTAAACGAAATGAAAAACCAATTTTAGGATGCCTTTAGGAAAATCAACAATTCATGCTTGTTAGTTTATGAGGTGACCTCTAATTACCCTACAATAATGAAATTCAAATCTTCATTATTCATTCAGGTTTTTGTCACAAGAGAGAGAGAGAGAGAGTTTTTATTTTTTGCTTTAATTGTTAGAATAACGAAAATATTTCACTGAATATGACTAATGGAATAGATAGATTAAATGAAAATAGACACTTGATATTTTTTTCAGCAACTCACTTATAGACTCGAATAATATAAAATAGGGATTTTTTTTCATATTACTTAAAATGTTTTTTTATTCAGAGGTAATTGCCTATTCCCAACGATTTATATATTAATTTTTGGATTACTATTAGAGTAGATATTCTTGTATAAATAATAATAAAAATAATATATTGATCCTACTTTTCTGGCATCTTGCTCTGTTTTATTTTTCTATAAATTTGATGTATTTTTGTAATAAATTTGCAAATTATAAATGAAAAAAAATATTTTCTAATGCCCTACAATACAAAGCAAAAATCTTTGCAATGAAGCTTCATTAAATGTCACAATAATTTTCAGATTTTCTCCATTTTTTTAAGTTTTTGGGAGTATTTCGAAACAATAGGAAATCGAGCCTTTTTTAAAATTTTTGTTTAAAATATTTTTTTTAACATGGAAGTAATTGCCTATCCCCAAAGATTTAGATATTACTTTTTGGAACACCATTAGAATAGATATTCTAGTATAAATAATAATAAGAATAATATATGGATTCTCCTTCTCCCAAATATTTTGTTCTGATTTGCTTTTCTATAGATTGGGAATTTTTTATAAATTTAATTTTTTGTAATAAATTTGCAAACTATAAATGAAAAAATAATATATTTTCCCGATAACTTACAAAATCAAAAAAAATCTTTTCAATGAAGTCTCATTGAAAAAACAAAACTTTTCAGATTTCCTTAATTTTTTTAAATTTTTATTTTGTTAATTTTTTAAACAATATCAATCATGCCTACCTCTATGTTTAGTAAACATTCTATATAGAAAAAATCCAACTATTATTTTCGACAGAAGAAAATGATAAATTTTTAAAGAAAATTTAACCCATCTCAGAAAATTCAATGCAGACTTTGTTTATAGATTAGAGATGATTTTTGCTTCTTGTTTCTGCACCATTGCTAAATTTTCTTATTTGTCTAATTAATACACTTTACTTATATATCCAAATGAAGTGCTTTTTTTTCCCGTCCATCTTCTGATCATTCAACTGGTTAGATAACTTAGTGTTATAGGCACTGGGGACATAGGATGTTAGGTTTTGTTATATAAATTAATGGTAGTAACACGTAACTAATTGCTTATGTTTTTTCCTTATGAGTATTCACAAGAATTGCTTTCTTTCATATATTTTTCATATCAATTATTTCACTTTATTTGCACTCATACATTGTGTTAACTCTCTTGATATCAGATGCAGTCATGCCAATCTTCTTGTACGGATCATACAATGGCTTTCCATTTTTAGCTTTCATTGTAATTGAAGTACCATCTTTGGAAAATGCATGATTTCCGTAAATCATGATGGATTCATAATCAAAATCAGTAATCAGCCAATTCTGATTGGGAGCCAGTTTAGCAAAATTCGATTCCATACCTAAAAAGAGAAAGAGTTTTTTATTTTTTAAATTTAATATTAGACCAATCTTTAACCTTGAAGATCTTCAAGAAATATCGTTTAAAATAAAAATATGTTACCTTTCTGCACATTATTCATGAATATTTCCAGATAATCATCTCTGTCCGATCTGTTTTGTTCGTGATAGAATCCTAGTGCATGCCCTAGTTCATGAACTACAGTACCTTTGAAGTGACAGCCTTGTCCTAAAGATACAGGCTGTTGGCCACCTGTCATTCCAACTTGAGAGTAACAACTATAAGATGGATTCAAGTTAGTTCTAATGAAAACAGTTAAAATGCAGAGTTTAATAACTCTTAGGAATATTTGTTGCCAGTATGTTTCTTATTAAAGTAAATGAATACAATTACTTTAAACATTTATTTATAGAAGTTCTGTAAAAATTCAAAATTCTATAAAAATGTAAAATTCCGAAGAGTTGTTAAATGCTACATAATCTTTAGTAATAAAGAATGAATATGGCTCATATACAGGGTGGTTATAATTAAAGTTACCCTGTTTAGACCTATAGTGTCCGCTCTAGTGGAAGGATGTCGGAAAAACTTGATACTTAGGTTGTATGGATTATGGGAAACAAAAATCTGCAATAAAAAAAATTAGTGACAGGTGAGAAGACGGCGCATGAAAAACAGAAAACACTTAAAACTTTATTTAATTACAATATATGTTCAATGTGCATTCCATTTACAACAAGCACATGTTTAAAGCATGTTATGGCGTGTTTAACAGTGGCACGGAGGGTTTCTCGATCAATTGCAGCAACATGACATGTTATACGTGCTTTCAATTCATGCAGAGTCCGTATTCTTCCTCCATGGACACGATATTTCAAGAATCCTCACAACCAGAAATCACAGGGATTCAAGCAATGCCGTCACTGGTGGAGCACTGTGAGGTGGTGCATCATCTTGCATGAAGATAGTAGTCCCTAAACATTCTCGTTCTTGTAACGCAAGAATGACTTGCTGTTGAAGAAGGTCGCGGTAACGGGCACACGTAACAGAACACCTTTGAGGGCCATGAGGCGTGTTCTCCTCAAAAAAAAGGGACCAAGAATGAAATCAGCAGTAAAACCACAGCATACAGTAATGTAATCAGGATGTACAGACTGTTCATGCACATCATTAGGACTTGCAGTACCCCATATGCGACAGTTCTGAGTATTAACTTCTCCACCTAGGGCAAAATGAGCCTCATCCGACCACAAAATGTTCCAAGGCAATGAATTGTCAACGGCTATTCTGGCTAAAAATATTCTAGCAAATTGATTTCGTTTCTTCGGGTAGGATTCAACGCTTGCACATGATGGATGTGTATAGATACCACTTTACAATGGGTACTGTAGACCAAGGGAGGTACAAATCACGTGTCACCGCTTGAGCACTTGATGAAGAATATTACGCTCTTTGGACACGGCAAGAGCGGCATCTTCCGCAATTTCATTTGAAATTCGTTTCCGTTCTTTTCCTTGTACCACACCCAATTCTCCAGTCTCTTCAAATTTAATAATCATATTTTTCAAAGCCTGACTGGACATAGGCCCTTTTCGTAAGTCTTTCAAGCGCCGGTAGTCTCGCAGTGCAACTGACAAATTATGCTCTTCTGATAAAACAACTTTATCAGTAAAGCTCTTCCTTTCTTCTCTAACGACACAGCGAAGAATGATTTTGCAGCAGTGAGTAGTGGCTTTTTAAATTACTCTAAATTTGCATAACGGCCTTTTATTGTACATGAAAACCGCCATCTATCGGCCGAAATTTAAACTGATTTTTTATTGCAGATTTTTCTTCCATGATCCATACACCCTAAATTTCTTCAAGTTTCTTCGACATCCTTCCACTAGAGCGGACACTACGTAGATCTAAACAGGGTAACTTTAATTATAACCAAAATAATTATAAGGCTCAATTTCCATGAATTTCTTGCGTATTGGATCAAGTTAACTCATCGACATTTGCTTATAAGAAACGAATACACCTATGTGTACATGCTGTGACAGTTCAACTATTTTCAACATTCTTGTAGAACATCCGATTCTAAACCGTCTGAGATTATATTATTATCCTCCACGTTCAGACTCTCTCTTGACAATGGGTGGTAAATTCCTACAAGATCTATTTTTTTTTCTTTTTGAAATCTAAAGGATTTTATTTTTTAATCTTTTCTTATTTTTACATTTCTATCATGAATTTTAGATACTAATTAACCTTTTATTTTTACATACTAATTTTAGATACTAATTAACCTTACATTTTAATAAAACAATTTCAATGTACAAATTACTGCATTATAAATTAAATAATATCCTTTTGACACAAATCACATTTTAAATATCCTGCCATAAAAATAAAAGTCTCTCCTTACCAATATATTTTTTACAATGCAAAACAAAAGGTTTTGAATAGAATTTTTAATGGTAGAATTATTCATACAGCATAATTATTCATTATTCATACTTGGTATTTTTCTAAGTTTTGAGTTTAAATCTAATTCTAGTACCACTACAGCCATAAATCGGTCTGAAAATATTTATCAAGATACATTTAAAAAAGGATCTCCAAATACTTATTGTTGGCCTTTGAAACAGATCTGTGAACCTTATAAATGGAAATCAAAATGTGTAGTTAAATGGTACTACGCTAATTACATGTTGTAGGGCATTGTAGGGCTAAGTACATATTGAATTACGCTTTTGATATATCTTGTTGTGAAGCTAAATGCAAAAGGAGAGAAATTTACTAAAAAATATTGAGGAATTGAGAGAGATTGAGATCTAGGTACTGAGACGGCCAACAAGAAAATCAATTCGTTTGTTTGTTTCCATATGAACTTTATTAGCTAACAGAAAAAAACGAGGAAATCAAAATTTCCTCTTTAGCCTAGTTGGTGGTCAAATGAAAAGTTGTTGTAGTTAATTAATAAAATTCATGTAGGAGCAAATATCCATGTTGCTGCAACTCATCACATCCATTTCATTTCCCCTTCTTTCTATGATATTTTTTTATACTCTCATCTTCCCATTTTTCTTCATAAAGAATCATATCGATCTCAAACTTCGAATGGAACATGTGCCGCTTCAAAGAACATGTTTAATCTTTTAGATCATCGAAAAAAAATTTGTTTTACTGTCAAATGAAAAAAATAAATCAAGAAACACTGAATACATTACATTTTATACTATTATCAGCAAAAATACAGGCGTTGAAATTCAAATGTTAATAGGATCAATTCGTGGCCATATTGGGAGTTATTATAGTTTACGTATGATAATTTTTTATATAAAGAGACTTAATATATTTAAGAGCTCTTTATATAAATGGAAAAATGTGGCAATAAAAAATCATGCTTTAAATAATTTGTTTGCACCAAATCAGTAAGAACAGATACAAATCGTTTAAAAATCGGTTCAACAAATCATAAGTTCATTAGAGACAACAAAGTATGATCATCAAATACTAAACAATTGTTCTCTTAACACGGTGATTGCAGCCAATGAAATGCTGTAAAAAACACATAAACAAATGATTCTATAATTACCCTTGGCCAGCAAAAAGTCTGATGTAATCTGGTTGATTCGTTCTTGGAATGAAACGCACGCAGGTTGTGGAGTGGTAATTGTTGAAGGCTTGCGTGATCACATCCATATGATCCTCTGCGAAAAAATTGTGCTTAATTATAGTTGAAAGTTGATGATGCATTGTTATTAATAGTTAATTGTTAATTATAAAAATAGAATTATAAATTGTGAGATAAAAATCAATTCTTATTTACTATAAATAGTTTAAACATTTAACAAACAATTTGCTGTTTGTAAACTTCATGTTTATCAAAGTGCTTTTAAACTAGAGAGTAGTTTTCTTCTTCTGTTTTAAATGAAATGTCGATCACATATTATTCTGCTAATTGCATACGAAGTTGATGGATATATTTTATTATAAAAATATCCTTAAGGATAAGATTTAGTGTCACTAAAATCACATTTATTCGAACTGCAACAAGCCAAGTATAAAATTGCAAGACTGTTGAGAGAAAATAAAAAAATATAAACATTTAATATATAATCATGTTATCATGTTATCTTATGTTAAATTAATTAATCTTAAGTAATTAATTATAAAGTCTTCAGTCTTTAAAGGAAGTTCAAATCTATTCATTATATAAAGAAATCTCTATGCAATAGTAGTCCTAAAATAATTAACAGGAGAATTATTATTTAATGATAATTACTGATAGACAAAATGAATGGCAAAACATAAGCTGTCAGTTTGCCTTCGGCTTAAAGAGAAAATGAGTATAATACCCAGAGATGAGTTTAGGATACAATCTATTTATATAAAACGCTTATGTAAGTGGTACAGAATATGTTCTTATTATTTATTGAAAACCGAAATCTGTGCTGTAATATGTTAATATACTACAGGACTACATCTGAAATACTTAGCACGAAGTATAATTAAAAAATAAAATTATTAAATTATGATATGTATGAAGGAATCAAGGTATATGTATGATGAAATGTATTATGGGACAAAATAAATTTTTACTTAATGACGGATCAATGACATATGGAACTTTGGCATCTGGCCATCTGAACATTTCCCATGGAATTCCATTTCGGTCCTGAAAAGACAATTCCATCAATTATTACACTTTATTGCAAGATAATGTATTATAATTAGAAGATAATTTTATTTTTCCACAAAGGTAAAATACATTGATGTAACTTTCAAATCATATAGAGCAGCCAACAGAATAATTTTGAAATTCACTGATTACTTACTTGAGTCTTTGTTGGGGTTAATGAACTCATCGGAAAGTCGGAAGAAATCAATTCCTTTACACCAAATTAAGTTTAAAATTATTATTTAACTGCTCAGATTTTTTTCTTATTTAAAAAATATTCTTGATTCTTCTAAGAAATAGAATCTTTTCTTCACTATAACTTGAATTCGTTTCCCTATAACTTGAATTAAGATTTGCAAAAAGACAACAAATATTTAAATAGCTGGTAAAATAAGAGAATAATAGTTATTTATTTAAAAATGGACAATAAAATACGTCAAGTGTTATCATTTCAAAAACGCCATAGATTTCGAAAATAACTAAACTGTTTTTTTGTGTGTGTGTGTTTTTCGTTTAATTTTTCGCATACATATTTTTTTAAACATTGTTCTTTTTAAAATAAATTGTTCTTTGATTTAACAATGTTAATCCTATAGCCTCATTACATGCTTAAGAAAATATTGTGTTTTATTTTTACATTATAAAGTAAATTGAACGTTATTTAAATAATAAATATTTATCACATTTTTTTTATTTTCTTGAGAATAATTATTTAGAAGTATTTACGTTTCCTTATTTTATAGTTCATTATTTTTTAAGTTTAAAATCAATTTGATTAATTTAGGAAACAGTTGAGATAAACACTCAACACTTAAAGGAAAACACTTTGCATTGTTTAGTTAAGAATATTTCCTCTGATATTTGACAACATTGCCTTAAATACTTCCGCATTCGAAGCTTTCGTGTTAAAAGCATTGAAAAACAAATATCAATATATAGGTTATTCCAAATTCTTTTTTAATGAATTATCAAAGGACATTATAATCCAACTGTTAAGTTTATTGAAAGAAGATCTATGCAAGCATTAATAAATGCTTAAGCAGGATTTAAATTCGTTTAGGGGACGGAGGACTTTATTATGCATTTTTGCGAATTATTCACTTAGAGTTATGAAATTTTTTATGCATATATATTAAAATATAAAAATTTCAAATTTCTTTTATTAAAAAAAGTTTTTAACGAAATATTACTTTTAAAAAATTAAAAGATATATAATTTTTAAAATTTTAAAATATTCCAAGCGAATCAATTAAAAAAAAATTTTCTATTATTTTTTTCTTATTACCCTGTATTATTACCCAATTCCTTATACTTAAGATATAATATTTAAAATAAAACTTTGTATAATTTTATAATTCCAGTTAAATGCCATTATTTTATAACCATTTTTATGCACACTTACTGAATTTTCATAAAAATTCTGTGTTTTTCGGAACTAAAATTGACTTTCAATTATCTAAAAAAATTCGAAATACAAAATGCATATCCCTTTTCTTTTAATGTTTAACTGAAATCTTTATTATCAATTCTACTTAATTTCTTCAAAAATTAAGACATTTGGAACATTTCAAAGATATTTAAATCTAATTATATACTCATTTTGAGCAAAGTAATTAAAATGTGCTTGTTTTTTCTCCAGTAATACTTTGAAATATTCAAAATGAAGAATGTATCTCATTACGCTATTTTGGTTGAATATAAACATGAGGAAACAATAAAAATACAATTTCATACTATTAGGGAGAAAAATTTTCTATGTCATCCAGCATTCAGCTAAGCAGTATTTCAAGCTGAAATAATATCAGGTCCTTAATCCTGATTAAACATATTCATGAATTCCAAAATTTAACTGTTGTTCTTTTAATGAATTTCCAAAAGAGATTATAATTCAACAGTTAAGTTTATTAAAAGAGAGTCTAGGAAGATAATAATAAAGGCTTAGATAGGCATTAAATACGTTAAAAGAACTAAATTTTCAATGAAATAAATAAGTAGAGTGTTTTCCATTGCAAAATCTCGTGATGTTTGTTAGTGAAATCAATTCATATGCTTAAATAGCATTAGGATAAAGAAAACTGTGTATGTCATACAATATTTAATATTAGGTCCTTAATTCTGTTTGAACATACTCATTAATTCTAAAATTAAATTGCTGTCTTGAAATGTCACGTCATTATGTGACAGATCAAAATTCGCATGAAAGTTGCTATGTTTGGCAATCGATAACTTTCTACTAAGTGAGACAGAACTGATGACTAGCTTACCAATCTTTTGTGACATATCGGTGACATTTTCTCTTGCTATCACGATATTTGACTCGGTCACATTAGTATTCATTAATGCATTATTATATTTCACTATATTCATTTTTTTCAGGGAATTATCTTCTCGTATTCATGCTAAGATGATAAGACCTCCTGATCTAACTGATTTAACCTCCTGATTTAATTGCCACAAGTTTTGATGTTGTGTCCAGGTTTGGGAAACTGTTATGACAGTTCAAGACTGAACTTCATGTTTTTTTGATTTGAAAATTAACGACCATAATTGATTATTAATGAAAATTAACGGCACTGATTGACGCTGATCACTCTAATGTAACCGATAAAGTTGAATCAATCTGAATAAGATGTATAAGGTTTCATAAAAACAAATTACAAGAATAGTCTCTCCAAAATTTTCTCGCATACTCTCTAAAGAATGTATTATCCACCAATTACCACATAAAAATGTGACGAAGGAATAAAATGTAAATAAGAATCAGACTCCTCCCATCGATGACGGGACGTATTTCCTTCGGGAAGAATTGTACCGTGGCCGGTGATGGCTCTTAGGGCTCAATCCCAATTCCCACCAGGGTTACTGTTGCGGCGGTCCGGTCATTCAGTTTTATGGTTTAAATCTCCGTGCCTTCGTGGCGTATCAGAGAGTCAGATGGATGACTTACTTAAGTCTTAGCATTTTTGAGTTATTGCATAGTTCATATACTAAATTTCACAAAATCTAGCTCAAAGTATTTTTGGGTTACCATGTTCGCGTGTGGACAGAATATACAACGTCAAAAATAGATTTTTCGCATTCAGGAATATCTGAAATTTGCAGATTCGACAAAATCTCGGGTTCGAATTTTTTTGGCAGTTACAGAACTGCTCTTCGTATGCGAGAGAGTAAAAAAGTATTGACAACACAGAAAATGGATATTCTATCTTTTTAAGTTATTTTACAATTATAAATGAAATTTTTATTAATTAATTTGAAACTCATAAATTATTTTTATCTTTTTTGCTAAATTGTGTGTAGTTAATGCTAATGACAATTGATATATCAATTTACAATCAATATCAGCAACTAGGTAAATAGATACAATAATCAGAAGTGCATCGAAAGTAAATGACTTACATCTGGTCCTTCAATGCCCATCATATCGCCTCCAAAGAGGTCAGGATTTTGCATTGCTCGCCGAATAGTTTCTGAAAAAGCAACAATTGTCCTAATAATGTATTCATTTTTTTCTTAAATAAACATGAATGCATTGTTCAACATAATATATTACCCCATTACTTATGCATTATCATAACAATAAAAATACAATTTTAAATGTATTAAAAGAAAAGAAGAACCAATAAAAAGTGGAATGTAATACTTTTCACATAGTAACTTTTTGCGTTTTTCGAGTATGTTACAGATAAGTACTGATATGAATTTGGCGTTTTATCTGGATTAAGAAAATCATTTATTTTCTAAAAAATTTTACTTTTCGCATTTTACATTGAAAAAACAGATTTACATTGAAAATTTTACAAAACTTTTACATTAAAAAGATAGATTTTGAAATAATTTAATTCTACTATTTTTCTGCTCAGAATTCAGAAATTAACAGCAGTTTCTGTGTAAGTAATTCTACCTATTTTTAATATGAAATTATAACAGTCATTATGTTTTTCGAATCGAGATCGTACAATCGTATTTGAATTTGGAAATGTAAGAATTTTACCTATTTTTAAGCGAAATTATAAAACTCATCGTGGGTTTTGGTCCGAGACCGTACATTTATGTTTGAATTTGGAAATGCCATGGCTATTCTTAGATGAAAAGATACACTTACTACCAATTAATTGCTTTTAATTTTTTTTAAAAATTCCTTATATGCTTGTGTTTCAGCATGTATTACTATCAAAAAAATTTTGACCTCCAAATATTACTAAATTTTGCCTTTTTAGCACATTTTAAAAATTATGTCTACATGCTTGTTGCATTAATGTGGATTCTAGATCGTTGTATTAATTGGAAATGAAGCAAGCTTGATGATTGAAATCTGGTATATGACTATCACAAAAATCGCGTATTTCCATCAAATTTTTGCAGTAATTTGATAAACGGAAAAACATAGTTTTACTGAAAATACACTTTCTTTTTTTCTATAGTTTACTATTACTATATTCTATAGTTTACTACCATTTTTTCGACTATTAAATACCTTGATTGCATTGTTAATTACGTTAAACTATCGAATAAGATGGAATGTTAAAAGTAACCATTCTAATTGGGAATTACATGAGAAATTCCGGGCAAAGACATTGCCGAATTTCATTAATACAACTTAAGAAACTTTTGATACGTGAATTTTTTCTGTTGTTTACTATTACTATACTCTATAGTTTACTGTTTTATTGAGTACTAAAACCTTTATTCCATTGCTTATTACATTAAATTATCAAATAAGTAATCATTCTAATCAGCGATTATGAAAGGACATTACCGAATTTCAATAATCCAACGTAAGAAAATTTTGATATGAAAAAAGTATTTCAATAAAACAGAATCATAATACCTTCATCGGGCTGATCTGCAAAAGCAAAACCCAAAAAGTAAAGAGCAATGAATAAGTGCAACATCTTGACGATTATACAAAACATAAATGTTTCTTTAAAAAAATGTTCCCCAAAATGTTATCAGAATCACTTCAGGGAAATCCAGCATCTGTTTATCAAAGCTTCAGAGATAAACGTGGCAAAAGAACACAATAAGAGAAATAAAATCAGTTTCAATTTGAAATATCATCAAATATTTGATTTTATATTTGCTTAACCTTTGCATTATATGCAGACTAGAGTTTAAATACCGTTTTAAGGTTTGGCTATAGGTTGGTAAAAAAAAAATTCCAGACTTTTTACGTTAAAAGAGGGTAAAATTCCTAGTCCTTTTTTACTATTTGTTAAGTTAACTCAAAAGCATAAAAAGAAAAGAAACTATATAAAATAACTTTTAAACATACATTTTTAGTATTTTTTTAAATTTTAATTATTGTCTATATTTTAGTCTTCTGAAATTTTTCTTCTATAAAAATCATTACCAAATTCAGCCATTTGAATCGAATAAAAATTAATTTCAATAAAGGGATTATTAAGAAATAATTATCAAATAATATATTATCATCACGGAAATAGGAAATGTACCTTCCCCAATATTTAAACTAAAAAAAAATCAAAAGATGCTTCAGAGGTTTATAAAATCTATTTCAAATAAAGATAATTTCTTATTTGAAATTTCATAGGAAAATATTAATTGAGAGATTTAAAAAAAATGAAACGAATAAACAAAAACATAAAAACAGACATAAATTTTTCTATATGTAGAGGATTGTAGAAAACACTTTTTATCATAAAAAATTTTTTACGTATTCAAATTTCAAACTAAAAAAATATTTCCATACATAATTGCGATTTCATTTCAAGAAATTAAGGATAATTTCATAATAAGAATTTATGAAATTATTTTAATTAAGTCAGAAAATTATTGAGATTCATACCACATATATATACGACTAAAAAATTTCATTATTCATGAAAATAAAAATAAATTTTAGCATTTAGTGATTAAAAAATTCACAAATATAACACTTAGATTTATTGAGGCCTTTAAAATTAACTCTTCATTTGACCGCTTAAATTCAAAGATTAAAATAATTTTAAATTTAGCTTCCGAATAACGGAGTTTATTATTATTTTCTGTGCCTCTCAAAATCTTATAAACATAACTTTAATTGTCTGAAATTGATTTTCAATGTTTCATTAAACTCATAAGCTTCAAAGAAGTTCGAGTTAAGTTTTTTTTCCCTATGGAATTTCCATTCAGAATGGAAATTAGCTGGAGTGATATCCTTGAAACTTTCTGGCATAATTTACAATTAAGGTCTTATCCTTCTTCGCTGGCACGAAATTATTGGCCTTGGGTAACGACGGACACTGACAAACAACAGTGACGAGAAATAAATCTTAAACGTGAATCTAATATTTTTACTGAATCTATTGTGAAAATATGCATTTTGAATACCTTCTTACAGAACGAATGAAATCAAAATGTGATAGGAAACTTCAGTTGTAGCCACAAGATGGTGTGTACTAAATTTCAATGATTTAAATCTTTTCATTTATGAGTTATTGCTTTACATTGATGCGAAATTACACACCGACAGACGGTCAACCTTGATTTGATATAAATCTATAGCTTAAATACTAAATTTGTGTACCAAATTTTATGTATCTAGATCTTTGCGTCTTTTAAGTTATCGAGTTATTTAAGTCTGTCCGGCTTACATCGAACAACCGGACAGACTTCCTACCAATGGATTTGGTTCAAATATTGATAGAAAGTTACAAATTTGGGCGTAAATTCACATGCCAAATTTTATACATCTAGCTAAAAGCGTGTGAGAGTTATCTTGTTCCCAGACAGATAGACAAATTGACGGACTGACAGATATAATACCAAAAATTAACATGTGTGCATATTTTGTCAAAAATTTTATAAAAATCTGCAATTTAGATTCTATGTCTTCGTTCCAGATTATATTTATCTTACTCTTTGCGTTTTGTTGTTATCGATTGCACTAGCAACGAAGGCAGACAGATATGCTCTGAATGGGTTTTCTTCAAAATTTGATAAAAATCTATAAATTTGTTCTAAATTTCATATACCAAATTTCTCAAAATCTAGCTCAAAGCGCTTTTGAGTTATCATGTTTATAGTAAGACAGAAGACATAATGGCAAAATTATGTTTTTTGGATTCAAGGAGATCTGAAATGTGGAGATTCATGAAAATCTCGACTTCGAATTTTTTGACGATTGCAATCCCTCATCCAAAAGAAAATAAAATAGTTAGTTTTGCTACATACTTATGTCTTCCTTGTTATAAACTGAAAGTTCAAAAATTATCAGAGCCTGTTTTTATGTAGAAAATGGCTTCTCATTTAAACCTTTAAGTATTAGATTCGAACTTGATGTAAGAACATTATATATACACTGGTGTGCAAAACTTAAGCAACAATGCAAATTTTAAGCAGATAGCCATGAAATTGCAGAAAAGGAGTTATTCCTATCAGTACAATGAACACGCAATTCAGTAGAAAGGTGATGCGTATGCAAATATCAGGAACACAACTTGAGCGTACGCAAAACACGTGCGGAAGGCGCGCGCAGCTCAACACTACAATAAAAGGAAGGACGGAGACGCAATAAAAGACATTCGCTGCAAGTGCACGTGAGTTAATTCGTGAAATATGGCTAGCAGAAATCACCTGGACGATTTCATACGTGGAAGAAAGATCGGAAAGCTGGAGGAGGGGCGTAGTGTGACCAGTGTAGCTGAAGAGTTCGGAATCAACAAAAGTGTCGTTTCGCGCGCTTGGAAAGCCTTCCAAACCACAGGTACAGCTGTGAGAAAGGTTGGTGGTGGCCGCCACAGGAAAACAACTGCAGTGGATGACCGACATATCGTCCTGCAGGCGAAAAGAACCCGAAACGAGTCAGCAAGCGCCATTGCTCAGCAACTGTGTGCAGCAACGGGGCGACAAGTGTCACGTTTTACTGTGTCCAGACGCCTTCACAAAGGTGGCCTATTCGCCCGCCGTCCTGAACGCTGCATCCTTTTGACAGTTTCCCACTGGCGGCACCATTTAGAGTGGTGCAGGAAGCACAAAAACTGGACATCTCATCAATGGAGTCGTGTCCTCTTTACAGATGAGAGTCGTTTTAGTGCCACAAGCGATTCCCAACGCCAGTTGATTTGGAGAGAGGTCGGGACACGGTTTCATCCCAATAACATCACGGAAAGAGACCGTTTCGGTGGTCCTGGAGTTGTCGTCTGGGGAGGCATTATGATAAACGGGCGGACTGAGATCCACGTTTTCGACAGAGGTTCTGTAACTGGAGATCGCTATTGTCAGGAGGTGATCCTCCCCCATGTGCGTCTGTTCCGAGGTGCCATTGGATCAGACTTCGTATTTATGGATGACAATGCACGGCCACAGAGGACTCATTCTGTTGAGTAGCTCCTGGAAAGTGAAGATATCACTTGAATGGATTGGCCGGCGTGCTCCCCTGATTTAAATCAGATTTGGGATGCTTTGAGGAGACGCCTTGCGGCACGATTACATCCTCCTGGGAACACCCGACAACTTAACCAGATGCTGATTGAGGAATGGGCACTCTTACCTCAAGAACAGTTGAACAGTCTGGTGCTGAGTATGGGGAGACGGTGCGAAGCAACCATTGCAGTAAGGGGAGGGCATATCCCATACTAAGGAACATCTTCTTGCTGTTCTTCCTCTTGGACAGACAATCATGTGTAACGATACTATGAGTTCAATAAAGCCTTTTTTTGTTTTATTCCATACTGTATGCATCGTATTCATTTCTGCGTAACTATGCTTTCGTCATTCTTTCAGAACAAAATGCTGTATCTCATTTCTGAATTTCATGTCTCTCAGATGATTTCTCGTGAAGTTATGGCAAAAAACATACCTGTTGCTTAAGTTTTGCACACCAGTGTATATAAGAAAATTGTTAGTATGAAAAAAATAGTTTACTGAATATAAAAAAAAAACGTTGGTAAGTTTTTCAACAATTAAATTCTTTGCAAATATGTAATATATAAAATTTTGTGATTTTCATCAACCAAAAATAAAGCCTAAATTTAAGATGGCATTTTTTTTTTTTTTTGGTCTCGCAATGTATAAAAAAAGTTAGGATATTAATGTCTAAAGTTGTTTTATTTTCTGCCTTGATATTATTCAGATAATTGATCTTTAAGCATTAACAACCCATAATTACCCAACGTCAGTATGTGTACCAATTCCTTTAGAATCTAATCTACAATTTTGCCATCCCTATTAAACAACATTTAATAAATATTTATATTTTAATAACAGCTTTAGCGTCTTTTTAACTAGACTTCACTTACATTGACAGACTGATTGATACACAATTTTAAAAAAATAATTACATTGTACTCTTAGAATGTCAATTCATGATTTTTGCCTCTCAAACATTTAGTGAATCATTTTAAAAACATCAGTTTACTACAATAACTGTCGACAATTTTATGAACTTACATTTGGCATAACAGATCAAACAATAGTCCTCGCGTTATAAACTCCAATTAATCCTAAACTTTAATTTGAATAATTTATTTATTCTAATATGAAATTTTAAGATAATGATTCTGTAATTGAGAATTTATAAATCGTTTTGAGGAAGTGAAAAAGTACGGAATTTCAATAACAACCGAATCACTGCATAAATACTGTTGCAAAATCTTGCAAATTATCATCTATTTTTATTCGAACAAAAAAGGAGATACTATTTCTAATACACGAAACTATGCAGGTGTTTCGACATCCGTCAATATTTAACATCTGCAGGACACAAGGTCGTGGTCCAACCTCCGCTAGACCCTCTTTCCGTACCAGACGATTTCTCTAAATTCAAATGATTTTACAATCTGGGCCGAATTCGGGGAGGAGTCGTCTGCACCTTTGAAATCGAATTCACTCTCTCCTTTTTTACTTCTTTTGACCACCTTATTCCAGAGCAGAAGTTCGAATTTCGCCTTTTCCTTTCGTACCACGCCCGGACGGACGCGAACGCAAACAAGTAGCAACAAAAAAGTTTAGATTTTCTGTGGCAGACCGGTAGGATTTTCAGGTCAGATCGTCTGTCATGCAGGTACGGTCGAGTTCAGGGTTGTATCGCCTTTCACTTTCTATGGTAGGTGTGAATTAAAGAGAGTTATTTGATACTTCAATTTCTTTCCATGTAACATTGCCTTGTTTTTCGACTTCTCAAAGAAAACGTGTTTGTATGGAAGAGGTTGCAGAGTACATAGCACAAAATATAGAGTTCTTTTTAATTAAATCGAGAATCAATTTGATTAAATTCGTTTCGCCTTTCAAAAGGTTTTAAAAGAAAGAAGATTTTATTTGTTAGAATTGCGGAACAACTACTAAATTAATAGTTTAATCGTTCTCCAAACAGAGATGCAGTAACTGCATCATTATTCACAATTTAAAGGCTATTTTTGAGTGCAATAACAATTTTAGCGTTGTTTCTTTTTAATTTTGTACACTAATATAATAAAGTAAATAAATTAATGCAATAATAAAGTAAAATATAATAAATTAATGCTGTTAATAAAGTAAATAAATTAATGCATTGTGATATCTTATAAATAAATTTTAGTTATTGATTTATTTGTATAAATTAATTTTCAAATGTATTAATTAATTATTTTCGATATTCTTGATATTTATATTAATATATATACACATAATTGGGATGAAAGCTAATTAGCATATTTTATAATTATTTATATATATTTTCACAATTGTATTTGTTTTATTTTAATTTAAAATATGATAACACCAATATTTTTTTAATATTGAAAATATA
>JAPMOR010060632.1:106587-120309 GCA_026543865.1 Argiope aurantia | reverse complement strand
AATATCAGTGTAAATGCAATTCAGATTTCTTTGATAAATATCTTTTGCCCTTTTATGCTCCGACATTTTTTTATTTAGAACATTTGAATATTCTGGGTGAACATAAAATAATTTATTCTATTTAGAGCGTTGTATAGCTACAAATATATACGTTACAAATGTTATATAGTAATCAACGTGATACCAAAATTTACTGTCATTGAATCAAAAATATATACTTAATGATATTGAAATGAACAAGCATTTCTATTTACATCATCTGGGTAGTAATTTTGGCCAAAAGTATTTAAATTAATATAGTAAATAAACATAACACAACGAACTAGATTTTATGAAACTTTTTAATTCTAAATTTTATTCTTCAAAATATTTGAAACTGTATATTTATTTTTATTTTTATGCTGGAATATAACACCATGATTTACTTAAATCTAAAAATGCAATTAATATTCCATGTGAACTAACAGGAAATAAATCCTTTCTTAAAGATTGAAGGATTTTACGGTGGTTATGGTCAATGGAATCATTCTTCGGGTTAAACCAACGACAGTCATCTTTCTTGCACATTCTCTAATAAAAGTCTAATCCCTCTCTTTTCTTATAAAATTGTGGATTTTGGGTAAAGGCTCTAAAACCGTGTATGGCCTTGGCGAACAATTATAACAAAATATCGATTTTTTTTATACGAACCTAGCTTTTTTACTGAATGCATCATGCGAATATATTTTTTACTAACCCATTAAATCCAAAATTTGACACAAAACTGCAGTTGTATACCCAAGATCACATAAAACGTTTCGGTACTTTTCCGTTAGACGGGCGCAGATGTCGCCAATTGTGAACAAAACGCGAATTTGGAGTAAGAAATTTGGCGGAATTCTGCATTATTTGGTGATTTTTCGCTTGCGCCCGGTTAACGGAAAAGTACCCGAATTTCATTGTTTAAAATCATTGCGTTTACATGCGTGCGAAAGTTCAGAACAATAGACGGCCAATCCTGAACAGATTCGGTTCAAAATCTGATTGGAATCTACATTTTAAATGCTAAATCTCTGAATCAAATTTTATATACATAGCCCTTTACGTTTTGTATTTATCAATTTCACTTGCATTCGAGCTGCCAGACTGATATATTTTTTCTGGACGGATTTGTTTTAAAATATGACAGAAATCTACAAATTTCATCTAAAAGTATATATACCAAATTTCATTTATCTAGTTCAAAGGTTTTTCTTCAGTTACTTCACAAACCGATAAGCATAATGCTAAAATTATATTTTTGAACTCAGGGAAGTCTGAAACATAAAAAATCATCAAACCCTCATGCTCGAATTTTTTTTTTAATGATTACCATACTTTGCTTATATTTATTCATACTATAAAGTAAAAATAATTGTTGGGATTAAAGTAAGCTTTGACAAAGATGACGCAGATAATGAAGAAAAGAGATATTTAAATGTTCAATCCTTCAGAAGATGCACGAGAACTATGTTTGCAAAACTGGAGGACGTTTCTATAAACAAATCCACACGTGGTAAAATACTCCTGCTTCTACCAACGTTTATAACCTGATTATGGTAAACAAATATTTATTATAAAATTCTGTTTTTACAAAAAAAAAGTATTTGTAATTGGTCCTTATAGACGTTCCTTGATTACAAAGGGTTTACTTGTTTCAGAAATCTGTGATAACTCGATTCAACTTTCGTCTATTCGTAGGATTATGCACTTTCACATATGGAATGTGTGATGCGTTGTTATAAAATTTGTTAATTTAATATTTTATCCAACACCAGATAAAACCATATATTCGTCGTATCTTTCCATCTACCTACTATTGCTTCCATCTGCCTGCTTCTTGGGGCCGCGGTGGCCTGGTGGTAAGGTCTCGGCTTCGGAACCGTAGGGTTTCCAGTTCGTGACCCGATTCCACCGAAGAACCGTCGTGTAAGGGGGTCAGTTGTACGTTAAATCCGTCATGACCAAACGTCCTCCCGCTGGTGTGGTGTGGCATGGAGAGGGGGGTGCAAGCTCAGGTGTCGTCCTCGTCATCTGACCGTGGTTCAAAATTACGAGGTCCGTCCCAAAATAGCCCTAGTGCTGCTTCAAAACGGGACGTTAATATAACCAAACCAAACCAATCTGCCTGCTTCTTATTGTTTCCTGCCCATTACTTCCAATCTCTCTGCTATTGCTTTCTTTTAAATATTGAGCAATTTTTATTTGAGGAGATGACAAAAGAAGGTTGTGGCGAAACCATTTCACTTTTTGCAGGCCTGCATATTTGAAATACTGGTGAACACTTGTGGTCAGTGGTTTGAACTCACCACTTATCTTTTCCAAATTATACAGAGTTGTATCGTGGTATATATTGAGCAATTTAATGTTACTCATTCAAACTCTGGTGATTTGAAATAAAATTGTTTTTCGACATTCTGGTATATTTTTCAAATATATTCTCTATTGGGCAATCTTGAACTTTTGTTCATTGAAGGGCTACAATATGTGTGTCCTAATTTTGGTATAATAGCAATTAAAAAGTTGTAGCTGTAGACTGCTGTTGTTATATGTTCACATACATTATTTACAAAGTCCGCAAACTCTTAAAAAATGATGTCAGCATACTGAAAGATAATCCAAGCAATATTTACAGCAGAGCTTTGATCGCAAGACGCACTATTTCCAGGATTCGTGAATCGAGAAAAAGCAGCCTGAATTATAACAAAATATGCGCCAAACTATACGCCACTTCTTATGAAACCTATACCCATTACTTTTCGTTACATGAACTCATTGTACTCTCAGCTATTCATACGACAGCCTCAGAAATGATTTAGCTATCTGCAAAGTTACAATAAGATTTAAATGTCCTTGTAAATGCATTACTAGCCGTTTAAATAATCAGCTGTTCGTCTGTATTCTATATTTCAAAGACACTTCTTAAATGCATTGCAGGGAAAAAAACCTAGAAAGCATCTGCCAACCATACTGATTTCGCCTGCTTCATTTTATTTATTTTTTTAAATGCATGACTCCTAATATTTTATTTTATTTTATTAAAATATATTTCATTAAAGTTGGTCAACATGACTATATTAATGACATGGTGCTTGAACTGTTGGTCTACAATGACAGCTTAACAAGATTAATTTAGTCATGTCAATCAGTTTCAATGAACTGTATTTTAGCATAACTTTAAAAAAAATATTATTCGAAATTGAATTTTCAAAAGGATGTCAGAGCATTTTGATTGATTAGCTATGCTCACAAAGTGACGAAATTAGATGATGCAAAAATGGGTGAAATGTTCACTTGTTGAGGATGGAGGTTCTCTCCAAGTTTCATTTTACAATATCTCTACATATAAAATAAGAATATAAAATAAATCATATAAAATAAGAATTGTCGTAACTGGTACAATGTTTGGGACTGGAGAATTCTGCCTTAATTATTTTCCCTTAGCCAATGTATAGTGAAACAAAGTGTGTTTTTGATATATCTCTTGAAAGTGGGGGCAGTAATAGAGACAATCATTGATGAAGCTTTAGTACGCAGTAATGATTCTTAGTTTATGCAGGTAATAAAATTTGTAGAAATCGGATCAGTGATTGGGACAGGAGATTTATTCATTGGTTTTATCATTATTTTAAATATCAAGTAATTACAAAAAAAATTATCCCAATATATGAATTCCTAGCTATTAAACTTTTGTCAGAGATGGAATGAAATTTCGGTTTAAGTATGCACACCAAAATCATAAGCAAAACAACAGTTAAACTCCTACAGATACGATTGCAATGGCAAAATTTAGAAAATTTCAAATGGCAACACTTATTTATTCAATGAAATGTTATTTACTCAGTAAAAAAACTTTAATAGCTTTGGAACAGTACATTTAACACGCTGTTCAAACTAAAAAGGAAAATTAATACATCTGTGGGGTTACCAGAGAACTTCCTTTTCTAATGTTGTTATATTAGACGCTGTGTCTTCACCTCTGATCCCAACCCTACTTAATTTCCTTCGAAATGGAAAGAAGTGACCATGGAAGTAAATTTCTTAGTTTCGGGTAAGACACTGACATCATCGCATAAGGTAAAAGAAAAAGTGAAAAGTGTGAAATGCTGACCACATATCTTGCTTCCATGTATTCTTACCTACCACTTACACAGAAAACAACATGGTATATTTATGAAGATTTATTATCTGAACGGGCAAAAAGCCGCAGAGGCATTGCTTGTCTACTGCAAGAACCATGGGCTACGTCAAGCCACGTATACTGTAAAAACTGTACAGTATTTGATACTCTAATTTGAAAAAAACATGTTGTTTTTCTTATGGCACTTGCCATGGACAAGCCCGCTGTTACGAAGACAGCGATTAATGCCGATAGGGAGCATCTCTTATTTTAGTAGCGCCAACAAGGGCCAAGAGTACGACTGCCACTCACGCATCACACACGTCACAACCTTTTTTACGGGGCGGATTTCATTCACTTATCAATAGATCGTAATTTAAACCTGAATCAGAGAACGATCACCTCTGATCCAGTACTCTCCAGTGGTATTACTCTCGCCATGGAGGACTTTGTGACCACGACAGATTTATACGTGTTCCAGCCTGAAAAAACACTGCACGTGCGAATCCATCTCGGGCAGAACTATCTTAATTTCCCAACAAGACTGCTGCAGAAGTTCATGAGACTAATCCGAAGTTTGTCTTGCAAATGTACATGTTCTTCATTTACTGAACTCTAAAGTTCGTGAGATTCTGCTTTCATATCTCCGTATTATTTCCAAAGTGTTCAGATGTTGCAAGCGATTGACAAACAAATAAGGTTAGATCTTGTTAATGAATTCCTCGTGTGCAATGGCGATACTAATATTTGGCCTTGGCGCATTCTGTGGATGGAGGAAGCTCATTTTTCGTTGACGTTTCATGTTAATGACATACACTGAGCAGGCAGTAATCGCCATGATATGGATGAACTTCTGTTACATGAAGAGAAAGTAATTTTGCGGTATAAATGTAATACTCATCTTCAACCTTAGCCTTTACTTTGTTCTGGTAAAGTGACTGCCGAAAGCTAACAAATGTATTCAGTAATGACTGCTCTCTAACTACAAATATTGATTATCTATATAATTTCTGAATTGCAAAAACTCATAACCCAATCTGACATAATGCGGATGCAAGATCCCATGTGGGATCATCTAACAAACATTTCTTAAAGCAACAGGTGGGCATACAATTATCTCTCACCATTTCATATTTCCGTGACGACCGATATTCCCCGATCTCACTATAATGGATTCCAGTCAACCCTAACAAAGCCCTTACCCTTAATCTCAAAACAGAACTAAGCCGTATAAACAGGGGTTATTGTGACTGGCTGGTATGCTTATAAACTATCCAGCTTTTGCATAAAAGGACAACAGCCACCAAAATTTCAGAAAAAAAATCTTTAGGATGTTGGTAAAAGGCTAGAAATCTTTTCCATCATTTTTTAATGTTTTAAAATGTTAAAGGTATTGTAATATTTTGTTAAATGTTAAAGGTTAATATTTTGTTAAAAATTGTAATATTTGTCATTACTATCCATAAAGAGTCTTCCTCTAATTTGATTGAGTTCGACACATTTTGTTATGTACTGCTGAAAGAACCTAGTTCCCACATATACATGTGTTGTCTTGCAACCTTCCTAATGTGTGAATTATTCAGGAAATCGTTCATGTACTACACTGGTGTGCAAAACTTAAGCAACAGGTATGTTTTTTGCCATAACTTCACGAGAAATCATCTGAAAGACATGAAATTCAGAAATGAGATACAGCATTGTCTTCTGAAAGAATGACGAAAGCATAGTTGCGCAGAAATGAATACAATGCGTACAGTATGGAATCAAACAAAAAAAGCCTTTATTGAACTCATAGATCTCCAGTTACAGAACCTCTGTCGAAAACGTGGAGCTCAGTCCGCCGGTTCGTCATAATGCCTCCCCAGACGACAACTCCAGGACCACCGAAACGGACTCTTTCCGTGATGTTACAAGCGATTCCCAACGCCAGTTGATTTGGAGAGAGGTCGGGACGTGGTTTCATCCCAGTAACAGACTTCGCTTTTATGGATGACAATGCACGGCCACACAGGACTCATGCTGTTGAGGAGCTCCTGGAAAGTGAAGATATCACTCGAATGGATTGGCCGGCATGCTCCTCTGATTTAAATCCGATAGAACATGTGTGGGATGCTTTGGGGAGACGCCTTGCGGCACGATTACATCCTCCTGGGAACCCCCGACAACTTAACCAGATGCTGATTGAGGAATGGGCACTCTTACCTGAAGAACTGTTGGACAATCTGGTGCTGACTATGGGGAGACGGTGTGAAGCAACCATTGCAGTAAGGGAGGGCATATCCCATACTAAGGAATATCTGCTTGCTGTTCTTCCTCTTGGACAGACAATCATGTGTAACGATACTATGAGTTCAATAAAGCCTTTTTTGTTTGATTCCATACTGTATGCATTGTATTCATTTCTGCGCAACTATGCTTTCGTCAATCTTTCAGAACAAAATGCTGTATCTCATTTCTGAATTTCATGTCTCTCAGATGATTTCTCGTGAAGTTATGGCAAAAAACATACCTGTTGCTTAAGTTTTGCACACCAGTGTACAATGGATTTTTTGGTTACTGTATGCATTTTACCCACAAAAATTCACCTCACATGAAAGATACCTTCAGATATCAAGTGCCAGAAACTTCTTGCCATAGTACGTGCTACATATGCTACATTCAAAGTGCCATCGCGTGTGTAGGAAGTTCAAGTAGAAAATTTATGAAACAAAATAAAATGATTTGCTTTCTGTTGCTTTTTTTTTATCCTTATTGGTTGTTTCCTTTTTTCTTTTTTTTTTTTCTTAATATAACTTGTGCAAACGATTTTTGTTCTAAAGGGGACATTCAAACAGTATTAAAGGTTTTGCGCTAAAGAGAACACATTCCAATAAAAAAAGCTGTTATCATATGAAATGCTCAAATTTTCGTCATTGTAACTCCATTTGCAAGAATTTAACAATTGTTTGTCTTGCGATTCTTGAATTCTTCTATACCTTAAATCAACATTTTATTGTTTTTTTAATGGTATGATAACTAGGGATAGTTATACCATTATTTGTCTGGATATATTTATTTGTCATTATATGTTATGTTATGTTATAGAATTTTTTTATAATCACCTGGCAAAATCGTAAAAGTTTAAGATAACATAATTTTTTTCTCTTTCCTTAATATACTTTCAACGATTTTTTGGTGAAAACAAAAGCACATTTTAAATTTGTAAATTGAAATATTTGGGAAAATTTCGCTTTTTATCGATCTTTTTTTTAATTTCATGATGCTATCATTCAAGGAGTGTGAATTTTCCATATAACAGTAGGCAGAAATCCCATATGTTATTAATTTCTCATAAATATATAAATTCTCCTTTCTTTTATAGTAATATTTTATGCTACGTGACAAAATAATTTAACTTTTTGGAACAAAATTAAGAAATTTTTTAACAGTCCAAAGTTAATATGTCTGAGAGTAAAAAAACTAATTCATTTAACAATTGTTCTCATTTATAAAAAATTAAATGTATTTTCAGGTCCATCCCTCAAAACAGAAGTCCTAAAAATTAATTAGCAGCGAACAATAGCTTAATAAAGAAGGAAATAAAGTTATTGAAAACTCTTGAAATTGGCCTTGACTCTTCGAATTGCAAAACTATACTAAATGCAACTCATGTGAGTTTGTTCAAATTTGAATGAATAATGGACAATGTAAATTAATAAAAATAAGGAAGATTCTAATTACAATGTTATCCCTTTGCATTTAGGTCAAAGTCTACTGACGTTATTCAGAATATATTATAATGTTAAATTAGAAATCCGGAAAGTGTGTCGTAAAATGTTATTCTTCATTTAACGTGGTAAAGAACAGGAATATTTATTTCAACTAGTTATAAACTTTTATTCTCTTAAATAATTTGAAAATAAGTCTCTTATTATTGGATCTAATTACCAAATTATGAATCATCAATTTTGGTTGGATTGTTCCTTTATGATGGTAAATTGAACTCTAGAATGTGAAATTTGTTGCGGAAGATTCAAACAATTGCAATTATGCTACATAGAAGACTGTATATACAATATTTTTGGAGAAATACAGCATTTTGATTTTTTTTTAAATCATTTACAAAATTTAAATGGAGATTAGAATTTCTTGCCTCTAAAATTATAGAATGGTAATATTTTAAGCTGAATTCTATCTATTTATTTTAATTTCTGCTTCTTTTATTTAAAAAATTTTCTCTTAATTATAAGTAAGAAACACACTCACAAGCGAAAAAAATACATTTACTGTCTTCACAATACGCTTGACTTTATATACAGTAATTAAAACAATAAAAAAAATTGTAAGATATAATTTAGAACAAATTAAATAAATTTAAATAATTGAAAAATAAAGCAATCAATACACAAAGTAATTATGAAAATATCAATTAGAAACTAGCAAATGTGCTCTTTTTCCTCGAAAACCCTACTTAGAGGCTGATTTTTTTAATGAATCATTGCATATTTGAAACTTTTTCTACAAAAATACAATGCATTGTTTTTTGTCATCAATTCCCTGATGATGTCATGAGAAGAATTTAATGATGATATCTCTGTGAATTGTAAATCTTTAAAGGTTTCAAGTTTTGATATCTACCAAGTAATACCTATCACATTTTCAATCCACATTTTCCTGCATAAATAAGTTTAGTTCATGATACAGTTAAAAGTATAAATTATCAAAAATTAAAGCGGAAAGTATTTTATCTTATAATGACTGAATTCTTTTTCGTAGTTGAGAGTCTAAAACTGTTCCATTCGTTTTACTGCAGATTTACGAAATAATTTTTATGGCTTACTATGAAATAAACCAAGCTATTGAAACCATATGAATTAAATTATAATAATAATTAGATGAAAGACATCAGAGTTTGAAGACCATTATCTAGTAGATTGTAAATGCTTTTACTGGAAAAATTACAGATTGTACATTATATTTCATAGAATCCCTCATCTATTATAAAATATTAGGAATTCTTTGTAGATTCATAAAGATCCTCATTTTTACAAGAAGCATGTAATTTTTAACTTTATTGTATGTTTTTTTTGTAATGTTTAACAACTTTATCCTTTGTGTGCAACGGCTTGGGCAATTATATATAGTTTTAGTCAATTCATAAAAATAGCGAAAGCAATTCGTTTCTAATAGATCTTGCTCGATCGTTTTGCAAAAATTTACTTCATATTTTAACAAAATGAAGTCACTGTTTACAAATGATATTGGCCCGATAAAAAACAAAGTAGTGAGATGGGCTGTATACGTCATGAACTAATTACAAACACCTGGTCTTCCACATTAATGCAAACTATGCTGCCGCGTGTATGAAAGAAAACAATACAGGTATTCATTTTTAAAAACCTGAAAGAAAAAATATAAAAAAAACTGTTAGTTAAACCTTTTAATTCTGTTTACTATTTATGGTCATCCTTTTCAGCAAATATAAATTTGAATATGCGTATTTGCTTTTTAAAAAAAAGAGTATTTACCAATTATTTTCGAAATTATTCATAATGCTATTTCCAATTATTTTATATACGGTGTTAAAAGTCACTGTTTTTCTTTAATTTGAAAGAAGAGCAAAATATCTATAAACTGATTCTGGTGAATTAGCAATCTAGGAATAAATTAGCAAAAACTGAGTCTGTTGGAAAAACTGAGTCAGATTCCTTGATAAAAGATTACCAAGTATAAATTGAAATTGAGAATTATTCTTGCTACTATTACAAAAAAATTAATTTATAACAAACAAGATAATTTAATTTATCATTTTTAAAGCAATTTATGGAGAAATACATATGTTCATTAAATCTTTTAGTGAATATCGCATCGAAAAAGAAATTTTGAAGATTTCCTACAGCATTTAATAATTTCTCGATTAAGAAATTCTTCAAAAATATTTTTCTTTATTATTTACACACTTTATTTATTTTTCGCACGTTATATTGGGTTGTTCGGAAAGTAATTTCGGGTTTGTTTTTTTTATGTGTGTGGAAATGAAAGACAGTTTTCGTATAATAAACAAATACTTTATTCAATTATATATTGGCCGTTCTGGTCCAACACCTTTTTCCATCTTTCTGGTAGTAGCATAATTCCACGCTCATAAAATTTTTGGTCTTTGCTGCCAAAAAACTGATCGAGGTGGTTTCTGATCTCCTCATTTGGGGTGAAGGTTTTACCGTGTAAAAAATTTAGCGAACCAGTTCTGGCACTGGCGTACTGTCAACACACCTTCTCCATACACATCGGTCAATTTCTTTCTGGCTTGAACAGCATTTTTACCCTTTCTGTAGTAAACAGTAAGATATGTCGAAAATGCTGCTTATCGCTCTCCATATTTAAAAGGGCACCAACCAAAAACTACTGCGTAGAATTAATTGGAATTTTTCACACACAAGCCTTGCTATATGAGCTCTCAAAGCATATAAAAATTATACGGCTTAAATATGAAGTTGGGTGCCAAAAAATACAATTAAATCCTCTGTCAGGAAAAAACGAAATTACTTTCCGAACAACCTAATATTTTAAAGAATCAAATGCAAAAAGAGGCAAAGCAAATAAGAGGCAAGTATTTAAATATAGTATAGAAAATTAAAATGTTGTTTTCCATTGTGATTTAGCAAGCAAACGATTGTGTGCCATCTTTTTGTAAAATGTTTATTCTTTCGCTTGAACATCCGGGACCAGACAAAGATTAAAATAATACATTAATAGTAAAAATATCAAGCATTTAAATGTAATTTACATAAAATTTTAAGTAATATGAAATTTGCACTGAGGGTACAAGAATTTTTCAAGCGACATTAATACTCTACACTTACTAACTAATGTAACCAGATGCATAATATTTAGTAAATAACTAATCCCTTAATGACCTCTTATTCTTGTATCGTCTTGTGTTCTTGTCTCAGGATAAGGATCAATTGCCTTCAGATCCGAAAATCTTATTTATTGAATAAGCAGGTTCATCAAATTTAGTGAATAAGTTCTAGTGCACACCAATCCGAAGATCGCCTTTGTAAATAAGCAGTGTCGGCATAAGCAGATACATCACATTTAAAGAGTAAGCAAGGTCAAGGTGACCTTGAATCTTGATTTAGGTATTAGGTTCGAATGTTTATTACCCTTTCAATCCAAAATCCATCAAATACTTGCAGCATAAAAATGTTTTAGTTAGATGAATTTGTCAAGGCAAAGTTTCCAAAAGCTAGCAAGGTGTAGAACTAGGACAAGTGAAGTTCTAGATCCCAAATCATCATCATATCTGGCTTCGGTATAAAAGTACAGAATTCGGACCTAAATAATTATAGTGAATCATTAAACAAAATCTCAATCCATTTCAAGAAGAATTGATGAGCTAGAAATGAGTTCCTCTTAAGGAAGGAAAAGATACTTACATTACTTTATAATTTTCAGCTGCCAGCAATAATTAATAAAAATCTTTAGAAGAGTACTTTCCGAGTTTTTCTCTTGGCTAAATTTAATGTGGTTAATCCAGTATTATTAATAATAATCAGTCAAAGTCATTTATCGGTTTACCATATTGAGCGATCTTAATTAATCCTAACTATGGTTAATATTAATAATAAATGATTAATAATATTAATCAAAATATTTATATACAACACAACATTTAAAAAATTTAACTTCATCTTAGAGAAAAGATAATAGAATTTGCATTGCAAGCATTATCCATTTAATCCGCATTTGGTCCAAAAAAAATTGAATTATGGTCAACAATTTTGATTCCAAAACTATTTATATTAAATTTTATTTTTTTGCCTTATTTAATTTTATAATTATTATTTTTTTTTTTTTATTATTATTTTTTTTTTCCCCCCTTTTTTTTTTTTTTTTTTTTTTTTTTTTTTTTGCTTTACAGATACTTCAATTGATGCTGAATGGATACCAGTGAATGATCTCGACCTTACTGAGGATTTGGCGATGAATTTGGCGACTCTGGTAAAAAAAAAAACGAAGATTCCAGGAACTATTGGAAATTCGGAGATAATTTGATTAGAAGTAAAAATGCGATATCCTTTTAAAAGCTTCTTTGTTTTGTCATGAGGAGTATGAAAACAAAGAGGCAGAATTCAATATAGTAGAATTCTCTCTTTGGAGTGTTGATTTCCTGCGAATCTCTCTAAGTTCTTTGAACTTAGAGATTAGCTTAATTACTTGTTTTCTTGTTGATTTCTGAGAGTGCTTTTTTGTGTGCATTTCATTTGTTTTTTATTACCTGTGTATCTTATATTAATGAAGAACAAAATGTTGTAATCCATTTCAGAGCATGTTGAATTTTTTACTGAATACCCGGCGAATGTATTTTTCCGTAACAATATGTACACGTATTGTCAGTCGACCAAACAATCTATAGTTCGGCCGATTTAGTCCAAAATTTGATACGCATAAAAATTATAGTATATTATTATTACACACTGTCATTCAATTCTTCTTTTTTGCTGTGTTTCTGAATTATCGAGTTCACATAAACACACAATAGATCTACATTGCTATTAATGAAACTATGTTCCAAATTTATCTATCTAGATTACTGTGTTTCTGCATATCATAAAACAGACGCATAAACAATCCATTGACAGATTGAGCTAATTGGATACAATTGTATCTACATTTCCAATATAAAAATCATGCATCAAATTTTATATATATATAGCTTTAGATATAGTTCTGAAAATTAGGAAAGGGGATTAAATTTTGGGAAATATCAGTAGTAGAGATTTAATAAAATCTTAAAGTCGATGCCTTTATGAGCGAGAAAATAAAAAATAATAATATTGCAGTATATATACAAAGCATATATACAAAAAAATTAAAAATTAACATGGGAGACTTTTGTACATTTTTTAAGAATTTATTACGACAATTTATGAAATAAAATTGCAATTAGCGTAATAACTAGTAATATTTGACATCACTTTTGGCTAACAGAATTTCTCAGTGACGTTCTTCGCGTATCAACTGGATGCAACACAAATACAAAGAATATTTCAATAACCTGCGGCATTAGTCCTCCAAAAACTTTCTCACATGCACTTTAATAAAGGTGTTCTTCCAGAAAACGTCTTCCGTAGAGAACGTAGCATTGGCGTACAAGTGTTACGAAACATTCGCCTTTGACGTGAATTCAGCATTTTTACTGGTAGCATTCAGCATTTTTACTGGTAGCATTCAACATTTTTACTGGTAGAAATCAGTATTTTTACTGGTAGCATACAGAATTTTTACTTATCGGGATCATCCTTGGCTAGTTATTTGGCGATTACTCCCTGGCATGCAGTTAATAGTATCCTAACAACAAATTTGAGTTTTAGGCCATTTTTTCCCAACCAATTAAAACTAAAATTTGACGCAAAACTGCATTTGTAGTCACCAAATTTGATATATTTAAAGAATTGTGTCTTTGAGTTACAGCGTTTACGTTTAAATGTACGATCAATTCCTAGTCGTATATCAATTCCTAGCCGAATTTTTTAACGATTACTATACTTTCTATACACAGCATATGCGATGAAGTAAAAAAAAAAAAAAAAAAAAAAAAA
>JAPMOR010060632.1:61239-78024 GCA_026543865.1 Argiope aurantia | reverse complement strand
ATATATATATATATATATATATATATATATATATATATACTACTTTCATTTTCCCTTTCACCCCTTTTGACAAAATGAATACATCCTGTCGCATCCAGAAAAGTGTGGAGTGTTTCAGAATCAGAGAATGAACAGCACTTATTCCAGTTTTATTTGGAGAACGTATTAATCATAAGAAACTCAATATATCGGATTTTTATTTTGTGGTCATTCCTATGTATAATTTGCTTTTTTTAATCTTGTTTTAAAAGGCAAGCTTGAGTTTGCCCGCCCCCTTGCTCTCTCTCTCTCTATCTATCTATCTCTCTCTCTCTCTTTCGCAATGAAGTTAAATCATATTATTGAACCGAAACTCCAACAACCAAATCACCTTACGTTTGAAGAATATTACGAGTACTAGACCAATCTTAATATATTTTTATGGTTAGCTTTTAATATATTTTCAGAGTATTGCCAATGAAATGAAAATTTCTTTGCAGTCATTCAAGAATGAATTATCTATCGTAATATCAGTTCCTATTTCGTGAATTATATATAAGATAGACTTGAAAAACCTAATGGCAAGATCTCGGATTCGGTATTAAATGCACCCTAAGTCTGAAGTAGATGATTCGGCGTCTTTCTAATGGTGTAACGAAGTTTAGAAGAGGAGGGCTGTTGCCGGGTTGGGTGTCATCTTCTTCATTTAGTTAAAGCTCAAAATTATTTTATACTTAAACATTCGGGTTTTTATTTGTTTCCGAGAGAGTAATTAATTTAAGTAAACTAAACCTCACTATAATTATAATCAATTTTCTTTCCCCCTTTTTTAACTTTTAAATTATATTGCAATTTTTATACAAAATGTTATTATATTACTACGAGTGTGTAAAATCGTTTACAAGCCTAGATAATGTCTTTAGTTCAAAGAGTGAGATTTACAGGGTATTTTAATGAATGCTGAATGTATATCAGTTCATTCGACTCCGTGTTTGACGATCATTTGGAGAAGAATTTAGTAATTCTTTTGACAGAAATCAGGATTGTAAAAAATACAAAATCTGTGACTCTATTTTTATTAGAAACAGAGATCTGAAGATCTTTCTATAAAATTCTATGTCACATCACATTTGGAGACTGTATAAAGAGGAGGAGTTCACATATTCCATGAATATAACTGCAGTGAAAGAATTACAAGGTGTAATTCTCTAATTGCAGTTATGTTCACTGTATGAGATATAACTGTCGACTCTGAGACTATAACTGCTTTCGAATTAGTTATTCGCTGTTTGCTTGTATTGTGACATTGTACAAGTGCTGTTCTTTGTGTACGTTTCCACTATGGTTTCACTGCTTGTGTTACATGTTTTCCTTGTGAAATGAAGCCTCGTTTGCCATTATCAAACACATTGAATTTCATTCACCACACATCTATAGAATGATTTTTCTAACAATATATTTCCTTTTTTAAAGTATTTCTATTCCAATGAAAATATTTTAAAAAAAATGTCTGTTGTACTACATACTTAATTCTATGTCCATTTTTATATCCTGATAAATGATAAAACGACTATTGCATAATTTGGAGTAAAGTTTCCGATGCTTGGGTCGCAGTTACAATCAGATACTCTCGAATATAAGTGGAATGCCGAAGCTTTTCTTAACACCTTTTAATATATTTTTTTAAATATTTGTAAAGAAAATAATAAATCTAAGAGTATTTCAATAAAATTTCCTGAATAACAGTTTGAAATTCAATTTCATGTAACTTTTTCATGAAAATCATTTCATACATTAAAATTGTTTAGAAAAAAATTTTTAATCAATTATATTTAAATTACGTTTTAAAATATGCGATTTCATTTTTGCCTCGCATTAAAAAAATACTGGGTAAATTTTTAAACTCAAAATTAGATAAATAACGCGGATAAAATAATTATAAGTGTTTATTTTTATAAATACTTCAAATTATTTCTTGAAATCAATAACCAGTATGATTTTTGTAAATATATTTACTTTCAAAATATATTTTTGAAAATAAATGAAGTAAAGTCATCTCGCACAAGCGCACAAAAGAAAACAAATATGCAAAATCAGCTGTCGAACAACATGTCCGATCGAGGTTGTGAAAGGTCACTAGCAAAACCTTGTGAAACATTTGAAATTGGGTGTGACGATTTCATCAAGCAAGTTTTATCAGAAGCAGCAAAAAGAATTTAGTGCTCCTGATTTCTAAACGGTATAAAAGCGGTGGACGAATCGCCACCAAATCATTCTACACTCTCACTTTCGAACTTGTTTATTCCTTCGTAGGAACTTAGCTCCACCGCTAAAAATGCTGTTTAAGGTAACTGTTTACTCTCAAAATTTTAACTAAGTTCTAATTTAAAGTTCTAAGTTTTAATTAATGTTAAAATCAATTATTTCTTATTTAAATAAAATTGTAGCTTCTAACTATAAAATTAAAAAAGCGTCGTATTTCATAACCTTTTTGTATAGAATTTTTTTAATTCTATAAATTTTTTTAATATTAAATTACGTAATGAATCATAAGGGTGTTCATCATCTTTTTTTTTTCAATTAAATTTAAAAATTTATTAGATGAAAAGTAAAGTTATTTATATTAGTTTGAATTTTAAAAAATAATTCAAAAAAAGTAAGGAATTAAATACTTTAATTTATAGTTTTTTTTCGGTAAAAAAAAAGAAAAAATTCCGTAATTGAATTCATAAAAAAATCGTAAAAAGGAAGAATGTTTTTTTTTTAATTTTATAGATTTGTTTAATACTAAATTTCGATAATGAATCATAATGGTGTTCGTCTTTTTTTTTTTTTTAATTAAGTTTGACAATTTGTTACATGATAAGAAAAAGTATTTATATTAGTTCGAGTTGAAAAAATAAGTAATTCAGGAAAAAATTAATGAATTAGATATTGTAATTCTCAATTTTTATCATTTTATTCAATATTCCATGTTTATATATGTTAGATTATTTTATAAAAGTTTATGCGAGTATTTAATTAAAATAGTTTCTCTTAATTTTACTAAATTTTATTTCAAAATTCAAATTTTATAAATACTTTTTTTTATTTCATGCATTTATGCTAACTTTGCATGGGGGGATATGTAATATAATGCTAAGAAATTGAGAAAAAAAATGTATATCATTATACATTATATTTTGTATAGATGATTTAATTTGTAGATGGTAAAAATAATTTATACCATTTTTTTAAAATTTATTTTAGTCTATAAAATATCTGCCATTCTGTTTTTAATAACTGGTAATTCCTTATTAAATTACCTTAAATTTCTTTATTAATGTAATTCACAAAATAAGAAATAAAGTTAACATTGGCATTTATTCATTTTTTTCCCTTCATATTTTCTTAAAAAGTAATATAGTTCTTAAAAAACACAGAATTTGATCAGATATTTACTTTTTTTCTTAAATATTTCTTAATGATAATGTCTTTTTATAACCCTAGTTAAAATTTAAGAATATAAAACAATTTCTTTACTTTTTTTCAGGGTCTTCTCCTCCTTTCCATCGCCGCTGTAGCCTTGGCTCAGTACGGTCACGGATATGGTGCTCCTGCTCCCGCATACGGTCACAATGACTATGTGAGTAACTGATAAACATAATAAAACAAATTGCATAAATTAATATATTCCGAAACATAAAAAAATTAACCAACATGAAACAAATATTCTATAACTTTATAATCATAAATTTGATTGCAAAATTTACAGAACTTTATTTACAGATTTTATGAATATATTGACATATATTTGAAGATAGTATTTAACGATAACTTTGATTAAATTGATTGTTAAATTTTATGTTTTTAACCCGGCAGAACGTGCATTAGGTTTCAGAGACTCAAGCCTTTAATACAGGAAATCATTTATAATATAACACAAGAAATCGGTATATTTTAATGGGAAAAACTTTAACTTTTCAATAGTTTTACTTAAAATCATTTAAAAGCTGACCCCAGGTGTTTCGGAAATTTAATTCAATTTTTTATCTCAGAAAACATGCGTCGGGACCTTTGAAGACCGATGTATACGCCACCTATTTATCTCTTTAAAGAATGTCCTAAATCGATTTTATTTCGTAATATAATTTTATTCATAAACAGTTATTATAAATCATATATTTTTGAGTTTTTAAAACTGGTTATCCCTAAAATTCGTTTTAAAAATATCGATTAAAATAATTTTGTGAAGAATTATCGATTAAAATTATTTGCTTAATTATGTGGAATTTCAGAAAAGTTATTTATCTTGGGAACTATTGTTTTATATTTTATAATCTATACTTTTATACAATTAAAGTTTTCTTACGTTATGAATGTAATTTCTTTATGCTTTGTTATGTTAAATGTTCTCCAAGTCTGCGAAACCAGTTGCGCATTCTCGAATAAGTACAAGAAATGCGAATCTTTCGGGGGTTAAGAAAGAAAATTTAACCTCGTTTTAGAAAACATCTGTTAACTGGCATGATTTTTTTTAATTTCCAATTTTTTTAAAATTGCTCTCATTTTTTATGGAAATTAGTTATCCCGTGTTTGTTGCATAGTTCGAGTTTTTATGAGAAAGAAACACTTTTTTTTAAAGTAACATTCCATATAACGTTTTCATTAATATTTGAATAACACTGAAGCAGTTAGATGTGTATGATATAAAATTCAATTTTATAAAAACCAAAAAATCCCAGCTTAAATTTTAATTAATTAAAATTCTTATTAAAAATTCAATTTAGACATTTCCACCCTCCAAGATATATATGCGCCAAATTGGCTAGCTCTATAGCAAGCAATCTGTCTTGAAGAGACTCAACAAACACACATACACATTATTATTAGTAGAGATAGGAACAGAGAAGAAAGAAAAAAGAAAAGAAGTAACAAAGTTAAATAAAAAAAAAACATTCATATAAGATGATTCTTTGTTAGGTAAAAAAATATATATATTTATCTAACATTCATGTATAAGCTTCAATAAAGCACAATAAATGTACTTTCTAAAGTTAAAACAAGTACATTTGTAGTGCTTTATTGAGGCTTATACATGAATCACACTGTATCATCAGATCAGACAATTGCTATACTCTTTCATGGCTTTACGTCAGATAAGTAAATTTATTACTTATCTGATGATCTCAAGAATGGTCTGAAAATTTCAAATAACCCGGAAATAAAGATAGAAGGACTCATTTGTATTTGAAACATTATCAATGTGCCTTTTTAAAAATGGAATCTTAAAGAAATATTTGAAATCTCATATGTTCTCAATACAAACAGATTTGAAGGAATGAATCAACCATTAGATATTTACTAAACAATATTTACAAATCAAAGAAAAATTTATAATTACAACTTACTTAGGAGTTCAGAAAAAATTTAAGCAGAATTTCAATTCTGACAAGTAGCATTGTTTGGCATAATTTGTCCAGTAAAGATTCTGCACTATCGAATTCCATTGACATAACCAAGCAAATTAAACAACCTTGGAAGTAAAACTATTTACATATTAAAAATTTTAAAATATTTAAATTTAAATTCAGAATTTGATGAAAATAGAAGTCAGATTCTCTTCATTATATATTTTAATAATTAATGCTTTTCTGTCAGGCCCAACCCATTCCCTACCAATACGGATACGACATCGCCGGTGACCACGGTGAATTCAAGCAGACCCGACAAGAGCATGGAGATGGACACGGCAATGTCCAGGGAAGCTACGGATACGTTGATGCCCATGGAATCTCCCGACAGGTCGACTACGTCGCTGACGGACACGGATTCCGAGCCCAGATCAGAACCAACGAGCCCGGAACCGAAAGCCAGAACCCCGCTGATGTTGAGCTCCACGCCAACCCTGTTCATGCAGCTCAACCCGCTTATGGTGCTCCCGCACCCCGACATGGATATGGACCTTATTAAGAAAGTAATTTTGCATCGTTTGGTTTTTCAAATCAACTTTACTTATCCCTGATATATTTATATTTTTCTAAAACTTACAATAGTTACTAATATTAACTTTTGATGTGATTTTTTTTACTGAATCTGTCGTGTCATCATTGGTGAGTTATTTGGCGATTAATGCCTGGTATGGGGTTAATAGTATCTAAAAATCGAATATATGGTTTAGAAGCGTTTTTCTCAACTGTACTCAAACAAAACTTTGACACAAAATTGAATTGTAGTTAGAAAATCTCGTACCAAATTGGATATATTTTCATCATTGTGTTTTTTAATTATCGCATTTTTGTGTTTCTAAAAGTACAGACCGACAGACAGTCAACTCTCAGTTGTAATTGGCTCAGGATTTGGGAGATGACTACAGTATAGATGTTAAATTTGTGTACCAAATTTTATCTATCTAGCTCTTTTTTTTGTAATCATCGTATTGACTTTTATATTCCAACAGTCAGCCAAACAGAATTCCTCTGAACAGAGTTTACTCAAAACTTGACAGAAATATGCAAATTTAGTATAAAGGCCATATACCAAATTTCACACATCTAGTTCAAAGCGGTTCTGAGTTATCTTTGTCACACAGACAGATAAACGGACTATTTCCAAAAATGTGTTTTCCGAATTCAGGGGAGTGCTAAAACATAGTGATTCGTCGAAATCTCGAGTTCGGATTTTTTGACGATTACTATACTTTCTCTATACTACGTATTCGAGAAAGTGATTAATCACAGATTTTGCAAACAAAATTCCTTTTTATTTCCTAAATATTTTATTGCAATACTTTGTAAAATCATGAAAATAATGATAATATATAGCCATTTGAACTGATAATATTATATAGCCATTTGAACTGATAATTTGAATATTGATAATATAGTTATAATGATTACATTTGTTCATCAATGACGATTCGAAATCCATTTTTATACTGCAGCGTTCTTTTTCATAATTCTGGCAGAGTGAAATTTAATTTCTCGGCTGCATTAGAAGTTATATATATTGATTTTCATTCTGTGTATTTTTTCCCACTCGTAATTTCGGTTATCATGAATCTCATTTTTTAACTACATTCTATTAGGAATTATACATTTTCGTTTGTATACTATGTAATTTTTCTATTCACGGTTTCGGCAGACTGAAGCTTAATTTTTCGGCCACATTAGAAATTATACGTATTGATTTTCATTCTATGTGACTTTCCTAATCATAATTTAGGTTATCACACTTTTCGACTACATTATATTAGAAACTATACACATTCATTTGTACGCTATGCAGCTTTTCTATTCATAATTTCGGCAGAGTGAAACATAGTTTTTCGGCTACATTAGAAATTATACATATTGATTTTCATTCTATGTGATTTTCCTAATCATATTTTATGTTTTCTCACTTTTGAAGTACATTATATTAGGAACTATACACATTCATTTGTACGTTATGCAGCTTTTCTATTCATAATTTCGGCAGAGTTAAACATAATTTTTCGGCTACATTAGAAATTATACGTATGTATTTTAATTCTATGTGACTTTCCTAATCATAATTTAGGTGATCTCACTTTTCGACTACATTATATTAGAAACTATATACATTTATTTCTACGCTATGCAGGTTTTCCACTCATAACTTTTAGCACATTGCTTTTAAACTTATCGACTACATTTGGAAGTAATAAAATTCTGAACCTTCTAGATCAGCCGTTAAGATTGAAAATGAGTCAATAGTCTAAATGTATTTTGAAACTAAATTTTATGGTTATCATGCATTACTTTTAATTGTACTAACGAGTTTGAACTTTCTATTTTCTAGGTCAGCAAAAACTCAGGAATTCATTTCAATAACATCATTCAAGAATGCCGGCTCACAAATTAATGCGTCGATCCACAAGAGCTAGGCGCATCTCATTTCTCTTTAGAGAGCAGATGTTATTCTGCCCTTTGAAGCTTAGATATTATTTATTATTTAGGAATTAATTTCGTAGGAACAAATTTATATTAAATTTTCTGGTCTAATTTATTGTGAATTTTATGTGTAAGCATCTTTTGGTGATGAACATATTAGAAACAATAAATTGTCTGTTTTAACGAAATTTAGTTTCCATTTTGTTGTTGTTGAATTCTCAATACTATGTTTCCTGAGTATTTAAAAAAATCAAGAAATTATACTGCACAAAACACAATTTTTCTTTCGAACAAAAAGGTTAATGTTCGGAAGAAATAGTATACTGTACAAAACACAATTTTCTGGTGCAGATTATTTCAATACTTTCCTCAATATTAAAAGGCCAAGAAATTACACTACTTAAAACACAATTTTTCTTTCGAACGAAAAGGGCTTCTTCTGTTCAGCATCTAGTAAACAAATATGGGATAGAGTGAAAAAAAAACATGAGATATATGAAAAACCTAATAATATAAAAAATTTCTGTAATAATGGTATTCCTATTGCATCTTTAAAAGACATACAGGGGTTCCCAAAAGTGTTCGTACAGCAACAAGAATCAATTAAAAACCTCATTATTTATCATTATATATTCTTAATTTTACATGAGAATTTTTTCATAGCATATTTTTACAGTTCTTAATAAAGCAGTGAAGAATAAATTTTAATTACGATGCAAATTATTTTTTTCAAAAATGACAATAAATAAAATTGCACAAAAATAGGACACAAAAGTGATCATACACTTTAAAAAAAACATCACAAAATATGAAATTTCCTAAATTTTTTATAAATGTTTAGTATTTAGTAGGATATCCTTTATTCTTTATAACAGCTTTTAAACGTTTGTGCATAGATTTAACTAAACGGTCGGTCACTTCTGCACCGATCTTGTTCCATTCTTCGATCATTACTGCTTTCAGTTGAATTTTCGATTTAATGTCGTGACTTCTTATTCGCACCTCTAATTCTTTCCAAGTATGTTCTATCGGGTTTTAATCCGGTGATTGAGCTAGTGTTTTAAGGGTTTGAGGACAATGATACAGGCAAAAAAGACGAACATTCATGGCCATGTGCTTAGGATCGTTGTCTTGGTAATACACAAAATTGTTTAAAATGCCCAATTTTTGTGCTGACACTTTTAAATTATTATTGAGAATATTTATATAAACTCTATGATCCATTATATCATCAATGAATACTAAATTCCATACTAGCCGCTGACATACACCTCAAACCATGACACCTCCACCGCCATGTTTTGCTGTTCCAACTAAATTCTTGGAATTAAGTTCTTCGTTTTTTTTCTCCATACAATGATTCTCCCATCCGACCCACAGATATTAAACTTACTTTCATCTGCAAATAAGACACGATTCCAATAGTTCTCTGGCTGATTTATCATAGATTTGGCAAATTTAAGCCTAGCAATTCTGTTCTTCTGACTTACAAAGAATTTTCTTCGTGCAGAGCGGCCATGTATACCAGCATTCCGAAGAATTCTACGAATAGTTTCACGGGAAACAGAAGTTCCATTTGATTCATTATATTGTGAAGTAAACTTTATTGCACTCAGACGTGGATTTTTTAGAAATTTTCTCACAATATTTCTTTGACTTCTAGCTGACAGAATTTGAGGGCGACCATTACGAGGCTTGTTTGCAATCCTTTTTCCCTATCTGTAACGTTTTATTATGCTTTGCACCGTTGAATGAGGTAGATTAGTTATAGTTGCAATGCCTCTAATTGATTTTCCAACTTTAAAATGAAATATAATTAATTTTTGCACGTCTAAACTCGTTTCTTTACGAATGCGCGTCATATCTAAGAATAAAGTAAATAGAATAAATAATTGTGATATTAAATACTGAAATCAAACGATTTTAGTGTATTTTTCAATTAGAAGAAAAATAATCTGCAAAAGATATTTTTATGATGAATTTAAATAAATAATGTTTGGATGTACAAAAACTTTTGTGTTCTAATTTTGTGGCATTTTTTATTTATTTATCTTTTAGAACAATACTACTTGATTTTTTATAAAAATATTTGTTCAATTTTATTAAGAACTATTTAAAGATGCTAATTTAAAAGAACCAACTAATACAATACTTTATTAAGAAGTATAGAACACAATTTCTGCAAATTTCTTTAGTGTACGAACACTTTTGGGAGCCACTGTATCTAATTGCATTGTCAAAGAATTTGCTCAAAAGTCAAACAATAATAGTTATGCAATATTATTTTCTCACCATAAAAATACAGCTGAAAAGCAAAATCTTAATCTTCATTCCTCTACATATGTACTTTAAAATATTTCTCTGGGCTAAACCAGCCGTAGTGGTCACCCTAAAGCTTTCTCTCAAACTCTCTAAGATAATTTGTCACGCCAGGGAAAGCCTTACATGGCACTGGCATAAGTTATAGTTAAGATATATAAACTTCCTGTGTGAATTTATAAATTTACTGAATCTGTCCTGTCATCCTTGGAGAGTTATTTGGCGATTAATCCCTGACCTGCTTTAATAGTATCCGAAAATCGAATTTGTGTTTTAGACACATTTTTCTCAACCTTCTGAAACAAAAATTTGAACAAATCTGCACTTGTAGTCACAAAATCCCATTTTAAATTTGATTGCGGTGATCAAATTTGGTATGCGTTTGCATATTTCTGAACGTACAGATTGACAGATGGTCAACACCTTGTTGCATTTGGCTCAAAGTGTGATCGGTATCTACTCTATAAGTTCTAAATCTGTGTACTGAATTTTATCTGTCTAGCTATCTTCGTTTTGTAATTATCGTGTTAATTCGAATAAGCGGACAGATGGACTTTCTCTTTACAGATTTTACCCAAACTTTGACAGAAATCTGAAAACTTGATGTAAAGACCGTATACCAAATTTCAAATGTCTAGCATAAAGCGTTTTTGAGTTATCTTTGTCACAGACATATAGATATTTTGCAAAAATGAGTTTTTCCAACTCAGGGTGGTCTAAAACATGGAGATTGGTCGAAATTCCAATTGGAATTTTTTGACGATTACTAAATTTGCTCTACACTACATATACGAGAAATTTAAAAGGTGTTTCTCATAAATCCATAAATCATCCCCAGATCCCGACACAATGATTTACTTTTATGGTGTAATACATGTCGAAGAAATCTTTACACAATCTACTATTTCTCTACAATAGAATTCGGCGTGAGTACACTTTTCTATCATCCTGGCTGTAGGCTATTACAATATCTATTCTTAAACCTGGAAAAGAGCCAACAAACCCATGCAAGTACCGCCCGATTGCACCCACTAACTATCTATGTAAAATCCTAAAAAAACGGTCAATAAGTGTTTAATATATTGTTTAAAAGCTAACAAATTTTTAATCACTTTCAAAATGGGTTTAAACAGTGTTGTTCTACAATAGATTATTTGCTCGTCTGAAAGACAGAAATTCGACATTCATGTAATATTCATTCATTCATTCACATAACGTATAGTGGAGGGGGGGGGTTCTATAGAAAAGGCTTACGATCTTGCTTGACGATTCAGAATTTTTTCGTGATCTCTATGATTGTAACCTCCTAGGTAATCTATTCATAATCATTCAAAAATCATTAAGACTCAGAAAATGTAGAGTCAGATTTGGAGACCAACTGTCAGACGATTTTATTCAAGAAGGCAAACGTCAAGGCAATATTCTTAGTGTAATGCCTTTTGCTTTAATCAACTAAGGCTCTATTTTACTACAACATACACTTTTTTGTGAAAGGTTTCATTGTGTTAATGACCTGTACATGTCTTGCACAGGAGATAATATTACTTTTATGGAATGGCAACTTCAATTGGCAGTAAATAAAATGTAACAATTGTTTGCATTTAAGGAGTTCGCTTTTTCCTGATCCAAAACAAAATGTGCACACTTTTGTCGAAAACGAAACCTCTGTCTAGATCTTAAGAATACTTGACTGTCAATTTATCAGTTTTGTCAATGAAATTAAATCTTTAGGTCTTAGTTTTGACAAAAAATTCACTTTCAATCCTCATGTTTTGCATTCACTAAAAACAAAACCTCGAAAAGGCTTTAAACATCTTAAAAGTTGTTCAAATATGTCTTGAAGGAGCTTCCAAAATGTTATTACTTAGTTGACAGAGCAGTTGTGCTCTCCAAAATGGATAAAGGGGGTATCTAATATTTTGTTAAAGGGATTGGACTCTCCGTTCTCAGTCACCTCTCTCCACGTTCGCAACTCCACTCTGAGGCTTTTCAGTGGTCCATTTTGTACCTCTCCTGGCGAAAGCTTGTACTTTTAATGGTGTGAACTCTGTCTCGGTAAAAAACTCAAAAATGCTAATTCTTCAATACTGTAAAATTTTGTCCCTTCCATAACAACAGTTTTTTTTTATTTACAAGCGAAGTCAATTCATATTTCGCTTATAAAATGTCAGACCATCCGTCATTCCCTCAGTCTTTAAAAGACCAACAAACCCTGTAAGCAGTTTAAACCGAGACAGTATCATCTTGTACCAAAATTAAAATATCACCTCACCCCATGGAAATCACATGCACTAAATCATTTAAACTCATTTACAACTTTTGATAAATCTATTATGATCGATAAAATTTTCCTCCAACATTTTGCTCATCATCGTGAAGAATATAAAACTTTCATTCCAATTTTTTTACAGATGGTTCAAAATTCTCGTCCTGTACTTTATTTGCTTGCATTTTTATTAATTCTATCATCTCATTTCAACTTCACCCTTCGTGTTCTATCTTTACTGCAGAAATCGCAGCCATCCTTCAGGCATTATCTCAAATTTCAGAGTCCTTCTGATAACTATATCAATTACACAAAATCAAGTCAACGTTTCTTAGAATCGTTGACTCCATCATTTCAGTCATCTGTTGAATTTGATATTCTTGAACAACATGATTATCTCACCGATTTACAGTATCTCAATGTCCAATGAAGACTTTTCAAATTTAATAAGATACCCACCTTTTAATAATCAAAGAATCCTCTGCTTTAATTCTTCCAACATCAATTAAAAAGACATCTTTCATAAAGTTCTTCAACCCCAACTTTTTATTTTTTAAAAAATGATTGGTTTTTATTATTTGATTGGATTTTTTAAATTTATTTTCAAAGTTGTATTTTACCTTGTGACTAGTTTTAGCAGTCTTTATAGGTTTCTAGATTTTGGGAAACGATACAATTAATAAGCAAACTTTTAAAATGAGACTAATTCTCACCAGTTTAATCGGGAATGCTTCTTGAACCAATAAATTCCATCTAACCATTCTTTTCTAATTGATCCCTCGCGTGTAGATATCTGTAGCAATGTGTTTATTTATAAGTTTATTATGAATATAAGCTCTTCCAAAATAATAAAAATAACCTACTGAACTGGAGAAGTTTGTCGTAATAAATATCGAATAATTTGAATTATTTCCGGATCCACACTATTTTGCTTGAATAATCGTTAATGAATCCTGAATAAAAGAAAATTATTGTATTTCATTGATTATAAGATGCCTCAACATCGCATAACAGCAACATCTCATAACAGTAGAAACAAAACAGGTTTGAATTATTATAGAATCCACCTTTCCAAAAAACAATACATTTATTATTTGAATTACTTCAATCTTTTTTATATAAGTTTGCATTGATTAAAGATTTTTTATTCAATACTACCCGCCTTTGGAGGCCAGAAGGTGCACCTCGATATTGGTCGTATTTAATTTCAATAAAATAGCTTAAACATAACAGTTCAAGCGTTAAGAATATTAAATTTTTTTTAATATATATATATATATATTTGCAAATAATCGGCTTTTTAACAAAGTCACCAAAGTTAAATGTTTTTAAAACAAGTCATTATCTTTCGTGATATAGAAGAATTCAAAATGTATCCATTAGTTCTTACTCAATTATTGTAAGAAACTGAGAGGATTTTTTTTTCCTTTGGAAACAAACATGTAAGTAATTGATGGGCATTCTCACGGAATCCGGTATAGCCTCTGATATAGAAATCTGATTTAGTATTAATACCAGATTTAGTTCTAAACCTAATAATAATTATTAGCATAATTATATAAATATAGCAACAATAACACTCGAAAAAAACATATTTAATATCATTACAACGCTCATGTAGATCCTGCAACTAAGACATTGTGAAGAATTGCTGTAAAAACAAATATAAAATTTCTTAAAATTTTTATTACAATTTGAGAGAAATTTTACCAAAAACAAAATACTACGCCACTAAAATAATATATTTTTTTTCTAATTTGAAAGGAATGTAAAAAAAAAATTTGTATCAATATTCTCTGAAACCGTACAGGGAAAATATTTAAAATTTCGATTAATTATTCATTTAAATTAAAAATTTTATTAAAATTTTGCAAAATTACTATTTAATGAGCATTTACAATTCAAAAAGTAACCAACAGCATATATTACCAAAAAATAACCAGAAACTAAATAAAACTAGTATATTGATGCATATAAATTTCAAGATTTAGTAGGCAGCCCTGTATAGCGTTTTGCATGACTTTGATCATGAATGTCGCAATTGCCAATATATGAACATTATTTCTTAAAAAATATCGTGAAAAAGATAATCTGTTTTTAATAAGCGGAATTTAATTGGACTAACAATTTGTCATGAAGCAGCATAACATATTACTATGAAAGAATTATGTAATCTCATACTGAACTTATACTTTCCTTCAATATCTAGCAAATCTAATCAATAACCAGATTTAATCCCTACCAATGTATTCTGGCGTTAATAGAAATTCAGGCTACGATACTGCAGCCCATGCTCAAGGCACAAACCTTGACATTAAAACAAGGCGTTGCTGTTATAATGAAATGTCACGGATTAAAATGTTTTCATTAATGGAAAATTGTATTAAATTTCTCTCGTTAATTGTATGATATTTAAACAACGATATTGATCTACAAGAATACTGTTGATTAATATCTTTGTGTCAACTGAAATTACATAAAATACTAATTCATTTTTTAATTGCTTTCAAAATTGGTTTTACCGTTGTTGATAATCATGTATTTATGAAAATGACTTATAAATTCTTAAACAATAAACATATAAGCAAACAAACACAAAAAATAAAATTTTTATCAAATATTAAGGGATTATATCAATATTTAGGGATGCATAAATATCGTGGGTGCAAAATTTATTCCATAGTCTGTTGTTAAAATATTTACCATACGTTTATCTTTAATAAAATTGCTCAATATACAGCATTATTCAATAAAATATCCCAATCAGGAAATTTTAAGAAAATCTATATCAATATCATTTCAAGTATCTAATAAATTATTACTATCTAATTTAAGATATCTCAATTTTTAGTGTATTATATAGCTTGCATGTATATTGACATATATATTTTTGATATATACATATATACATTCGTTTAAAACGGTAGTAATATTAACTTGCTATTCTTTCTACTTGGTGGCCTTTAGCCTTATAACAACGAAAATATGTATGATATAGTAACTATGTACACAATACACTAATACGCCGGTTTTAAAGATTTCACCCTTTTTCAGACAAAAAAATTTTTCGGCATGGCGAAATTTATAATAACCAATAAAATTAAACAAATAAAAATGTCTATTAAAATTATTAAAAGTGTTTATTTAAATAATTTCTATTAAAATTATTGTGTTTATTTAAATGATTTCTATTAAAATTATTTAAAGTGAACAATAGATTAAGTTAAATTTTTTTGTAGATTATTAAGTCAGATGTATAAAATCTTATATGTTTATTTATTGGAAATGTTTTATATATTAAATTAATAAGCTTAAAAAGTTTTTACATTAAATGTAGCAAAAATTTATTTCAGATAATGTTTAAACACTATGAACACTTTTTAAATACATTATATGGTCAAGATTTTCATTTATTTATTGAGATTTGCACAATTTTTTATTATTATAAATTTATTTTACATAATTTTTAAACACTATGAACACTTTTTAAACATATTATGGGGTCAAGTTTTTCATTTATTTATTGAGATTTGCTTCATTTTTTATTATTATAAATTAAATATACATTTTGAATTAAACGAAATATTTTTTTTTTTTTTGCAATTTTAGTTCAAGAAAATGACAAATTGGTTCTTTTTTTTATGATTTCTATTCTGTTGGATGATTTCCAAGAAATGTGTATGCTAGAATTTGATTAAAATTTTTTTTAACTAAAATAGATTTTTTTTGTAATATAAATTGAGTCTCAAATTTGTTTAAATGAATAATTACAATTTTTATCAAACATTCTAATAAAAAATATTAATACCTTGGCATTTTTAAATGTTAATTAAAGCATTATGAAAAAATTATTCAAAACGTACGAACTCATCTAAATTATTAATTATTAACTCCATTTAACAGATATTTTATGCTATTTAATTCATAAATTCGGCTTAGCATTTTTAAGTTATTTTTGTATAAGCCGAGGTGGCAAAAGTCTTGGTGTAGCAATATGCAAATATACAAATAGCAGAAATATCGTTACAAATTGCATAAATGGGCAGTTTACTGGCAGGGCTTTCATTTGTACTTAAGTGATTCGTGTGAAAATGTTTCTGACATGATTGTGGACGCAAGACGGAAGCTGACACTTAAAAAAGGAACGAGTTGTTGAAGCTAAACGCATGGAACATTCCATTTCGGAAATAGTTAGGACATTCAGCATTCTATGATTCGCAATATCAAGAGTGTATCGAAAATGTGTAATTTCCTGCATAACTTTCCACTTGCACTTAATGACCAAAACCTGCGACGAGTGTATACAATTATCAGTATTGAAAAATAAGC
>JAPMOR010060632.1:45266-60713 GCA_026543865.1 Argiope aurantia | reverse complement strand
ATATATATAGATAGATAGATAGATAGATAGATAGATAGATAGATAGATATAGATAGATAGATAGATAGATAGATAGATACATAGATATAGATATAGATATATAGATAGATAGATACATATATATAGATATAGATATATTAAAATCCCTAAAAATTATCCAAAAAATCAGAGAAATTAATATGGAAATCATCATTTTTCTTAAAAAGAAGATAAATGTTATGTAAATACTTTTAGAATCTAGGTTCTTGTAAAAAAAAAACGTCATTAAATAGATGTTCGTTCAATAAAAGTTATTCTGAATTTTTATATTATTAAAAAGCAAACTGTCTATAATTGCGCTATGTGTATACATATTTTGGAATTAAAATATAATCTGATTACCAAAAAAACGTAATTTTTGTATTTTTCAATTAATTTTTTATAAGTTTCTGCCTACTATTGCTTTGATTTTTTATAAAAGTATTATAACCAAAGCTAAATTTTTGAAGTAAATAATATGGGTGAAATATATGAGAAAAGTATTGAAAAGAAACAATTATGCATTCCTGAATGTCGAACATGTGGAATCGAGGCTAATAAAGGTGAATTAAGAAACCTTGTGAAACTTAAAATTGGGCGTGACGATTTCATCTGCAAAGCTAGATCAAGAGCAGCAAAAAGAATACTGTGCTCTTAATTTCTTACCCGTATAAAAGCAGCGGTTTGAGCAGTACTAAAACATTCCATTCAGTGCTCTTTGATCGAATTTACTCCTTCAAAGGATCTTAGTTTCATTGCTGAAAATGTTGTTCAAGGTAATTTTTGGTTCTCATTTTAGAAATTAACTTTAAAATTAATTTATTAATTAATTAATGTAATTAATTAATTAATAATTCTTTCATTAATTAATTAATGTAAATAAAAATATTTCTATGAAGTCGTTCATTTGATTTCAGAAATAATATATATGCTTAAAATTTTAAAAGAATGCTTTTTTTAACTTATATTGTAGATGTAAATGATGAATTTTTTTAACTAATGAATTAAATTTTAATGATGAATTTACTGAATGCTTTATTAAAACTTTCTTCATTCTGATACAATTTAATCTAAATACGAACTTAATTATTTGTGTTTTTGAAAAAAATACGATAATTTTAGAAGAAAATAAAAAGAATATATATTATTATAACTGATTTAAAAAAATTAATCACTTTGTATATTCGGCTATTTTATCTAAATATTATTAACAAAATTAATATAGCACGGAAGAAATTTATCGTATAATTCAATCAATTTTCCAATCAATAGAATATTTTATTTCTTGACATTTTAACTACAATTTAACTCCAAATTATAATAGCGCCTTAATATTCAATGCTATTATTTAAATTTCAGCTTTAGATTTTTCTAAAATATTTATCAGATCTTAAATTTTTTTTAAACTTTTTAAAGAATCAATAAATTAAAAACGATAGCAAAAATATGTAATTACATAAATTCATGATATATGCTGTGGTTTTGTCACTAATTTCAATAATGTTATTAAAAAGATTGTTTCTTAAAGAGAATATAACCATAAATGATGTCCAAATATTTTAACTGTTTTAATTTAAAATTTGCCCAACACAATTAAAAATTTGACCTTTCTAGAAAATGAGAGCCAACTTCTTTAAGCCAATTATTATTATCAATTAGTATCTCCATTTATGAGTTGCCCATCTGGAAGATATAAAGACAACATAATCCTGAATAATTAAACATGATTTTACTTGGCATCTGGGATGACAGAACCACTTCAAATGGTAATAATCCCTGCTCTGGGATCAATATATAAGAGCCTCTGTTATGGACAACGCATTTACAGACTAGGCATTAACAATGAACTCACAGTAGCGAACCAAACATTATTATACTCGCGATGGAAGCGAGAATTTACTTACTTATTCGGTAACTTCTCACCCTATACATAAGTTGATCCCTGAAGGGATTAAAATAACGTAATCTCGAAGTGGTTATTCCTGCCTTGACAAAGCACTGATTAGATTGTATGACTGTCATCATAACAATAGCAAGAGGGAACGGATGTTAATCTTTAAGGATCATTATTAACCACGATAAATCTCTTCCGTAGAAGTATGTCCCATGGAATGATGGTATTTTAATACTTTGACATTATTATGCCCAACAACATAATGCCTGAATAATGATCTTACCATTTCTCATTATTTACTTTTTCATGAAAAAAAGTGTATGTAAAAATATATTATATATGTTTTTTTTAAATTTCATTCGTGCTTTTCTATCGACTCAATTAAATTCCTTTCGTTGATTTTCAGGCTCTTCTCCTTATCTCCGCCGCTGCCGTAGCCATGGCTCAATACGGACACGGATATGGTGCCCCTGCCTATGGTCACAATGACTACGTAAGTAACGCAATATAACAACAGTCACATATAAACATAAAGTACAAACTACATAAAATAAAACTGAACATCTTAAGTTAATTGCTTTCGTTTCATAATAAAGAAATTTGAAAAGGAATATTTTCTACAACTTAAAAATTCTAGATTCTTAGCTTCTAATAAATTCTCTAATAATAAGGAACAAATAATAATGATAATTAAAGTAATAAAATAATAATGAATTATTTGAATGCTTGATTAGTTTTCTACTTTCAAACGTTTATAATATTCTTTCTTGTGTTTTATATAATAAATGAGCAAAATATCGTTGAATTCGGCCCAGAATTCAAAAAAAGAGTGGAACATGTACGCCTATATACATAGCCACAATGAATTTTATTTATATTAAGATAAGTATCAAGATAGTTGTTCAGACTTCTTCTTCTTCTTGTGTACAGCCGACCACCCCGCCACCATTTAATGAGGCAATATCGACAGGATTTATTGTGGACAACTGCTATCTTTAACATAATTCATCGAGATTACTGACAAATTCTCCGAATTGGCATCCTCTTCAAGGCAGTTGGCACTAAGCCACAAGTGGTCAATCTCTGGCCTTCATCCAGTTGTTCCAGATGGTTTTCCGTAGCAACTACAGATGTGTCTAGCGATTTATTTATTTTTGTTTATGTGGAATTGGCACGCATATCTAATATGTATACACCAAGGAACACTAAATAGGGATGTTGATTATAGCCCACGATTATCCATTTCTCTGGATGATTTTTTTAATTGATGGACATCTCTGGTATCACTATATCAATCAATACTAAACACAAAAACTTGTGCCAACTAATTTGACATTTAGAACTTTTAAAAGAATTATAAAATTATATATTCAGAAAGGACTTCTTAATATTCCGGCATCTAATAACTAAGCCATTTTAATAGGCCCAACCCATCCCCTTCCAATACGGATACGACATCGCCGGTGACCACGGTGAATTCAAGCAGACCCGACAAGAGCATGGAGATGGACACGGCAATGTCCAAGGAAGCTACGGATACGTTGACGCCCACGGAATCTCCCGACAGGTCGACTACGTTGCTGACGGACACGGATTCCGAGCCCAGATCAGAACCAACGAGCCCGGAACCGAAAGCCAGAACCCCGCTGATGTTGAGCTCCATGCCCAACCCGCCCAAGTCCATGCTCCAGCACCCGCTTACGGATATTCTGCACCAGCTCCCCGACGACACTACTAAGTAAGTAATCTTTAATGATGAAACTCGGCAATAATTATTGGTTATTTCATTTTAAATAAGAATAATTAGATCTAAGTAAGATTAATCGGACAGTAAAATTTCACAATAATTGTTAATTATTCCATTTTCTTAAATTTTTAATTACTTACAATTCAAATAATGCATTTATAAGACAATTTCTCAACAGTAATTGTTAATTATTTCATTTTTTTTATTTCAACTTTTAACAACTTACAGTTCAAATAATGCATACATAAGACAACTTCTCAGCAGTAATTGTAAATTATTTCATTTTATTTACTTCAGTTTTTAACTACTTACAGTTTAAATGATGCATATATAAAGCAACTTCTCTGCTATTTATTGGAATAATAATTACAATTTGTATAGCTTTAAAGCATTGGATGATCTAAATCTTAAGTCTTTCTCACATGGATATGCAGTAAAAAATTTTAACTATTTTCATTGACATGTATATTATGAACCCTGAACAAGAGATTTCCTAGCACCTCATGTGTGGAACCTTTACAAGGAGGTTAGCCCAACGATGGAAATGTGGCCGCTCTTGTTTGCCTCAAATTATTGTTTTGATTTAATGGAAACTTAAAAATTGCACATTTTTTCCAGAACTTCATGTAGCTTCTCATAAGTCTTATAACTCTAAACAAAACAAAAATCTAGTTGCTTTATCTATGATCTGTAAATTAAAATAAAGGAAATAACAAAATTTAACGCTTAAAATTAACCTATGATTACAATCTTATTGAAGTGAAGTATCAGAAGATTTGAATCAAATATTTATCAAAACATATTATTTAAAGGCGAAAAATAATATTATATTTCTTACTTTATTTAATATTGTCTATTAAGATGATAAATGTGCATACTTTTTTATAAATTTTGCTATTTGATTTATCATTAAATTCAAATTAATGTTCACATTATATATTCTAAATGTTGTACACGGAATAGTGTCGTATTATTTTTCTTGGGTCTCATTAATAATTTATTACCTTCATTTGTTTTAAACAATTTATTTATTTATGTAGTTTTATTTATTTATTACTACCTACAAACCTACTTGATCAATGTTAGAATAAAACTGATTTTTTTTTCAAAGCAGTAACTTTCGAATTTATAAAATTATAATCAAATAGATTAAAATTTAATCCAATCAAATCTATAAATAAGAATCACATCTATCAAAATAAATGAATAATAAAAGAAACTACCTAAGAAAAATTAAAGCAATTTTAATGAAGCTAACTTAAAAGTAAATATTGCCTGAATCAAATCTATTAAAAAGAAGATATATTGTATTTAGAGAACGCTAATGATATTGCTTCTAAAACACAAATGAACTATATAAAAATATGTATTTATCTATTATAAGTATACATTATATAACTTATTATTTATTTCCAAATTACAAATAAATGTTAAGCTTGAAAGCAAAAAATGAATGAAATGGAATAAAAAGAAGGAAATGAAGAAGCCGACCTGAAGATTTTATCAAGGAACAATCTCAGGCAGGAATTCAAATCAGGAGTTTTTTCTGTAAGGAGTTTGCTTTCGTTCAAGTTTTGACCTCTCATGACCAGAAAATCCAAAGAAGTGAAGTTTTTGACGACAAAAATTAATATTTAAAAAAAGCAACTACATTAAAATTACGTAATAATAATGATCAAAATATTATTTCAAAATTCAAATCTACGCAAAACCACAGTACAATTAAATCAAACCAAACCACTATAAGATCATTGTAAAACTATATAACGAAAAATCATCAATTAGATATAAAAGAACATTTATACAAGGAATGTTCTTCATTTCCTTCTTTTTATTCGATTTAATTCATTTTTTTAAACTTAATACTTATTTCTAATTTGATTAACAATGATAAGTAATTCTTCAGATGCATGAAATTATAATGTATCATAATATATTTGCAAACTTTTCTTTCATTATAATCAAACTATACTTTCCTCTTTGCAGATCAACAAAATTCAGGAATTCATTTCACAGATTTCATTGACAAAACCGGTGGATGAAATAAAACTTCCGCTTTCAGAAAGCTGCTTATTCTTCCTCGAAAGATGAATAATGGCCTATTCACTGAGCTGAAGTTATATTTATTACCTTAAAAATAATCATACAACATGCCGTACTAATTTATTTAATTTATTGTAGAATATTTGTGTTAGCGTCTTTAGTAGTTGAAATGGTGAAATAAATTATTTGTTGTAAAAAAAATCAGTTCTCTGTTGTTTTTTTATGAGTTAAAATTTTGGTTTTCATTCATTTTCGATTACTTTTAAATCTGGGTTGAAAAATGAGAATACATGAAACTAAATTATTTCGTATTCAAATTACAACAAAGAGAATGTTTTGTAATGGTCAGAAAATTATAACTCTTGGTTTTGAAATATTTTTATAATTAAAGTTTTTCATGTTTCAAGCCTTCTTGAGTCAAATTAAATTTGATATGTGGTTTTATGGAAAATATGCAAGATTCTATCATATTCTAAATGGAATTCATTCGCACGAAGTCTGTATATTTAATTGTGCGTATACAAGCTAACCCTATATCTAAAAATCTTTAAAAATTAAAAAAGTAAAATTTGGCACTCAAATTTAGAATATAAAATGAAATCCTTATAAAATTTTGAATCATATCCTCCTAAAGGTTGATTATCTGTCTGTCTGTATATTTGCAAATGCCTAAACGCAATTCCTCAAAGACACAATGACTTAAATAAAGGGAATTTGGTATATAAAGTTGTTAATAAAATTACAATTCTGTGTTTAATTTCAATCCGTGGACAAAAAGATGTCCAAATGCATATTTGATTTTCATGATGCTGTAAAGTGCAAAGCGCTCAGATTTTCAGAGATTCTGCAAATCTGAGCCCTCGTGACTTTCAATGCTTTACTCAAATTTCACAATTCTTACACGAAAAGAAGATAACAACTTCATTAAGGAATGTGAGAAAAATTTCAGGAAGACCACCCCTACTAATTTTACACTCTTCTATGAAGCTAGCATCTAACCTGCGACTTAGTGGGATAAGGTTGGCACAATTGTCTAATTTAAATTTTGAATCCCACGCACTCAAAATTGTAATTAAAAAAAGTTCCACTTCTCTAAAACAAAATTTGATGAGTTATGAAGCTTCCAATTCCTTCATTTTCAGCCAATCAACGATGGTATTGTCGAAAATGCACAATCCATAAAATAATAAGAAAAGCCTTAAAAAAATATTCGGTAATCACATACTGCTTTTTGAAAAAATCGTGATTCTTCCCATAATCCTTAAATATCTGGCATGAAGCTGGAAATATCAAGCGCGAATTTTTCAGGCTTTAAATTGCATAACTTTTTCAATTTTTTTTCGAACATAGAGAACAATGTTCTATCATTCTATGCAGACTTGTCGTCATTAATTTTAGATTCAAACTGCACAATCTAAAGCAAATATATGATTGACAAAGAATTTTCATTAAGAACCATTACAATAAAGCTCTATTTATTTTAATTTCAGATCCTTTGAAAAAATATGATCAAAATGTTTACTAAAACGAGTAACGACAACAAAATGATTGACGGACATGTAAAAGCACTGATAATTTATCACAGGTACAATAAAGTACATAAACCAAATACATAAAATGAAAACACATTGATTTTTTAATCAATAAATTAATATGTTAAAATGAATCGCCTTAGTTTTACAACAGCAAAAAAAAAATTCTCAACAGTTATTTTATTCGGACTGAGTTTGGTATCACTTAATATAAACAAATGAAATCCCATTTATTATTTTCAGAATTTTGAAATAAAGGGTAAATATCTTATTTATTTTTTTTTCGTATATTATGAAGACAATTTTAATCCTTCATTAATTATTTGTGATTAACATACGAATTTTTAAAAGAGTTTTTAGGCTTTTAGTAAATTGTTTATTTATATCAAAGTAAATAATTGTAATAAATTATTTTTATTTCTATTTTGCATTTTAGCCACTAAAAAGAAATAAAAGTATTGAAATAATTATAGCTTATCATAAAATGTTATTTTATCCACCAGTTGCTAAAGTAAATTACAATTCATAATGAAAATAATTAATTACATTTTGAAACGTACAAATTATTGCACGGACAACAGCGTCCTGGTGCCAAAAAATTCTTATTTGGGAATAATTTGAGAAATATTAGAGAATCGAAGTTTAATATTTTATTTTACTTAATCTATCTAAATATTGTTTTGCGTCAGTGTCAAATTGCGTGATGCAAAAAATAATTTAAATCACCTTGTGTAAGATAGTTAGAATTAAATTGACTGTACTCCGAAACTCGTAGCTCCATTCCTACTGAACGGATCAAAATAAAACTTCATATATATTTGTTTCTGAGACCATGTGACCAAACCTTCCGTCGGTACAAAAGTTATTTGAATTTTCCTGACAGGTAGTGCTGTAATGAAATAAAAAAAAAGATTACAGTTAAAAAAAACAAATAAATAAAATATCAGAATATTTTATTTAACCTATGGTTTTAAGTAGTACAGCGCCATCTACTAGGAAACTTTTCAACTATTTTTTCTCATGTAAATCTGAACCCCATGGTGAGAGTAATAAATATATGAAGTTTCATTTGGATCAGTAGCGGATTGGCTACAACAAAAGTTAAAATCTCTTTTGAATTCATGAACTGTTTGAAAAAGTTTTCAATTATTCATTGTTAACTGTATTATTATTATTTCTACTTAAGCATCAGATTAACTGTAACTGGATTCAGGACGTTTTAATTTTCTCCCACTTCGTTTGTATTTTATTTTTATTCTGTTTGGTATTATATGTTAGTATTCTTCGAAGTTGATTAAGATAAATATTTTTGTAGTTAAAACGATGGAAACATAATTTGCTTAAACCAATGACAAATGAATCTGACTTACCAAAACAGAACTTTATAATTTGCTCTGTTGTGCAGTTTTAATGTGCATGTATTAGAATTATAGTTTTAATCAAGTGTTATATGATGTTGAAATTGTGCCAGTTTATAGAATAATAAATTTTTATTGCATTTTTAAAAGGCCAATCAATGTATAATAATTCATTTCTACACTTAATAATTAATCTTTGGACAAAATTCTTCTTTAATTTAAATACAATGCTGAAATTTCAGAAAATTTAATTTGCCACAAGCAGGAACGAACCATATTTTGGCTAAGTTGCGTCACAATCATAACAGAATTAGATCAAATGAACGGTTGAAAATTCTGTTATTTTTATGCTAAGTGATACACAAATATATTCAATTAATTAGTTTTTAATTATCAGAATCTGTTTAAATCAGCTTTTAAAAATGCTGCGAAAACTTTTGTGTAAATCTATACAAATAAACGTAAGGAATGTAGGGAGAAATTTTAGGAAAATCAATTAAAATGGAATTAATTATTTAATTCAAATTCGTTACGAATAAAAACATTTTTTATATTCAACTTTATTATTCTTCTGTTAATCTGTCATCTATTAATAATTTAATAAGCAAATTATTGATTCACTATAATCAATTATTAAAACTTTCAGATTTAATTCAAAAAAGAAAAAAGAGTGGTTGTAAAGCAAATCTATGCTGCATACGATTATGGCAAATATTTTCAGCATCTAAAGAACAATTTTTTTTCTGTAAATACCAAATACAGCGAATCACGGATTTCATTCTTTAAAATATTTATAGAAGAACTATATACATCTTTTTAAAAAGTATTTCAGCCACTTGTGGATTCGCCTTGTTTGATAATTTCTGAAAATAACTATTAAATACTTTTGTGATTTAATTTTAATAATTTCCTCAGAAAAATATTTAAACTGCAAATTTTGATAGACATGTAACAGGTACTATTTCAGAAACCTTAAAATGTTCTTTTTATGCTGCTATATGCATAAAAAGAACATTTAAATTCTGCTATGTGTTTTTGTATACATCTTAATGTATGAAATTATACGATAGGAAAGAGCAGCCAATAACTAATTTCCAATTTAGCTGGAGGGATTTGGCACAAGCAGTAAGATTTAAAAAATATTTACCCCATTTCCGAATAAGCAACAAAGTTGTTTGTAAAAACGCAAACTCAATGAATTATTAAATTTTAGGATAGTATTAACACTGTAAGGCCTTTTATCAAGAATAATTGTCTATATATTTTCTAGAATATTGAAAAAAAATGAATACCTGCTCTATGTGGTGCACATTGTGTACAAATGGGGGTGTAAACAAGTCCGGAGTCGTGATTGAAAAATAAAAGTAAAAAAAATCTTTCACAAAGTTAATAAAATAAAAAATAGCATTTGCTAAAAATGTGCTGCAGTATGACTGACGATCTTATTTTTAAAAAAATGTGTTAAAAATGTACTTCAGAGTGAAACTAAATTGGCGATCTTAATAAGAAAGAAAGTCAACTTGCATTGCCTATGAATTCAAAGTATCTGCATTCGCCATTGAGAGAAGCAGTATAAAAATAAGCGCACTTCAAAAAGCATTCGGCATTGCTTGATTCAAAAGCTAAGGCCTTATTTGAAAGTACAACAAAAATTATAATAAAAAAAATTAGCATGGGTTAAAAATGTGCTGTAATGTGAAACTAAATTGACAATCTTATTAAAAAATAAGGTCCTCAAGATTTGCATTGCCTAAGGATTCAAAGTGCCTAGATTCCCCACTGAGGAAAGTAGTGTAAAAGTGAGCGTATTTTAAAAATCATTCACCATTAGCTTGATTCCAAAGCTAAATCCTTAATTTAATATACAACAAAAACTTCTATTTCAATAAAACTTACAATAAAATTAAAAATTATGTAATAAAAATGTGCTGTAATGTGAAAGTAAATTGACGATCTTATTAAAAAAGAAAAGAACACTGAAAAATAAGACGAATATTTGATCTATTAAATATTTTGATCATCAACAATAGAAACCCATCTACTAATTTATCTACAACAATACTATTATAAAATGCCATTAAAATATTTATTTAAAAATTAATTAAAAAGTTTTAAAAATTATAAGGTAAAAAAAATTTATTTAAAATATTGTAAAAATAATTTTATTTTTACTTTAATATTTTCGAAAGTTAAAGTGGAAAAAACACCAACATTTCGTTTAATGTTAATTAATTTAAATTGTATTAACGATTTCATAAAAAAAATCATGATAATTTATTCTTTCTCAAACTTCGATATGTATGCCAAGTTTGTAGGTGAAACGGTCTAGTCTGAAAAACGCCAACACACCCAAACACACACATTTTTTATGAGTTTTAGACATAATTAATCAATTAAATGTTCGCTCTTCTTAATAAGTCAATTTTAAAGAGAGAAACAGCAAGTAGCAATCTTCTTTGAATAATTCCACACTACAACAGAAAATTAGAATCTTTTTAGAAGAAACATTATTTGATTTCGTCCAGAAATATGAAAATTACTTTCGAAAATTTCATTGGCAACGAATTTCAAGATAGTAATTTGTTTTTGTTTATTTATATAATGAAAAAATTGAAAAAAAATCTTCTTTTTGAATATATTTGGTCTTATTATTTTTCCTTCTAATTCGATTTTCCGCTGCATTATCTTCTACATTTTGTTCTGTGATTTTTTTTAAATCAATGCCAGTACATTGATAAACTTTTAATATTAAATTATTCATTCGCCTAGACTTTACTATCTGGTTAAACAAGTAGTAAAAACTATCACAAAATATTTGCCCTCTTTTTTTTAGACAATGATCGATGAAATGCTAATTAAATGAGTCAACTTTGTGGTTTTATGTCCCACATCAGTCGACTTTGAGACACATCGGAAAAACAAGGTTTCTAACACTGTTCCTCTTTAATTTTGCACATATCTGAATTGTTATAAAAGGCGATATTTTTACAAAGTACAAACAAAGGGAATGCGAATTTCTAATCTAAACATATTTTAGTCAAAAATTCGTGATATAAATATTTGAATTAGATTCATTTCTATAAATTTATGCATTCTGCGTTTGTCGACTACATTTAAGCAATTTAGAAAAAAAAATTATCTAGAAATTTAAAAAAATTTATTAGAAACTTATTTAGAACTAAACTTTTTAAAAAATTCGTGACCACCAAAACTTATAAACAAACATATTTTAACGTAAAAATAAAAGAAAAAAGAAAAATATTCTGCTTTGTAAATAATTTACCAAAAAAAAACATTTTTAAGTAATATTTTAACACCGTAAAATGCCCTCTAATGAAAGATTTCATTAATTTCTAAACTGTTTGAATTTCATTCAACAGTAAATAGCATAGGTGAAAATTGATTTAAATTTAATTTTGTAAAATAAGTCAAAATAATAAAAGAAAATTGTGTCACAATGAAAAGGTATCTAAAATTTTAATTTTTTTTAAAGATAATGTAAAATTAATCTTTTGTAAAAATATGTTCCTGAATAATTTCGGGGAAAATGTTCAAATTTTTTATCAATTTTAATTTACAAAACAAATGAATTTAAATTTTCAAAACTCCTTCTCAGTTTCGTGCGAAATTTTATACCTCTAGGTCCATCTGCTTTCTCTTTAGAATCTTGCAATATGGGCTGACGATTTTAATAACAAAAAAAATTACTGAAAATATGTCAATTTAAAAACATTTTTGTCTTAAAATGCAATATTTCTTAAAAACCTGAAGCAAGAATTTTTTTCCTGACTATTAGTAAAAGGAAAAACAATTGTTTCATGTATACTGGTGTGCGATTTTAACATATTTAATTCCTTCTCATAAAAAATCAACAGCAGTTAGCAATATTTACGATATTATTAACAAGCTTATGCACAACAAGACAAAAATGTAGATTCAAACTAATTGGAACAGGAAGAGTGACTAGGAAAAGTAACTAAAGCAAATACCAGTGATACCTTAAAAGATGAAAAGCATATGACTTCTGTAAGGCATTCTAGAGGAAAACAAACAACACATTTCTACTTTTTTACTTTCTCGTTTAAGAAATATAAAAAAAATATGGTAATAGTAAAAAAAATCCGGAATTCGACGAATTTCCCCTTTTAGACTTCCCTGAATTTTGAAATTCATTATTGGCTTAAGTCTGTCTGTCTGTGAGAAAGACAACACAAAACCGCGTTGAGCTGGTTAGATGAAATTTGATTTATGGAATTATGACTTAATTTTTAGATTCATATCAAATTTTGAACGAAATCCTTTTAAAGAAACTCTGTTCTTTCTGGTCGTTCGAAAACAATAAAACTCGATAATTACAAAATGCAAAGAGATATGCAGATAAAATTTAATACACACATTTAGCATTTAAAATATAGATATTAAATATTAATTTTTATCATATTTTGAGCGAAATCCAACTAAGAGGCAGTGTGGTTGGTTTTTTGAATGCAAGTGATTACAGTTACTATAAAACTAAACATGGACATAATTTATTATACATATTGTAGATATCAGTTAAAATTGGGCATATTGGGATATATTACCCAATTGGGATATCTAAATTGTAGATATTGGGATATATTGCCCAATTGGGATATCTAAATTGTAGATATTGGGATTATTGGTAAATATTTGGATATCTAAATTGTAGATATCAGTTAAAATTGGGCATAAATTGATCATCGCACGACAAAATCAGTGAAATCCTAGCCAAAGATCGATATTTACCAATGCCTTGCGGCCTTATCCAAGGTCCAGAATCTTATGCGGGGTTAAGTAGATAACATCTTAAGTAGAGAGTATTCGAGAACGATTTGGAGAAACCATTTCCGTTGGTTCCTGTACTCTTTTCCAGTAGCAACACTATTCAAAAAAGTGAAATCAAAATTTTTCTACGTTTCATTATTATTTCCCCTTATCCGTTATTTGCAAGATAATCTGCGAAGTTATATATTGCTAAAATAAGTAGTATATAAAAGTTATGGCGAAGATTAAATATTCGTTTTTGATTTTCTCCTTACAAATAGGATAGCATTTCCAGTTACCCGCTTTATCGACCCCCGGGGGAGGGGGCACCTCGAAATGAGGATGAGATGCTTCCGGCATGGTGGTTGGATCTCGCCAACCTGGAGGGAACAGTAATAGGTGGGGGATCTAACTCCTCCCATCGATGATGGGGACGAACTTCCTTCGGGAGGGTTTTACCGTGGCCGGTGATGGCCCTTAGGACTTAACCACAGTTCCCGCCAATTGCTGTTGCGGCGGTCCGGTCATTCAGTTTTATGGTTTAAATCCGTGTGCCTTCGGGCGGGTCAGAGAGTTAGATGTTTGACTACCCGCTTTATCGTGGGGTTATTGGAAACAAGCTTTTGTGATAATAAAACCCTTCATTTTCAGTGCCTTTTGGAATTATTTCTTATAGATAGCAAGTGATATTAAACACAGAACCGTCCCGAAAATAATGTTTAATATTTTATATGAAATAGACACTCTCGAGGAATCTACTATATTATCTACATACATTTTTTTCATGTATGATCTACATTTATTTTTCATATATGAAAATTGATATAATGATTTGATGCCGTTCGGAGATATGGAAGGAAACTGACGTAGCAGGAAGTTATAGTCATATCACTGACTCTCCGACCCGCCCGAAGGCACACGGATAAAAAATACTGAATGACCAGACGGCCGCAACAGCAACATTGGCTTGAACAGTGGTTTAGTCCTAAGAGCCATCATCGGCCACGGTACAACCCTTCTCGAAGGAAGTACATCCCGTCATCGATGGGAGAAGCCAGATACCCCACCTATTTTTGTATCCACCAGGGTGGCGAGATTCAATCACCAAACCGGAAGCATCTCATCCTCATTCCGAGGTGCCCCCGGGGGTTTCTGAAGTAAGGGGGAAGAAAAAGGTTATGCTACGAAAGGAATCTTCAGGAAACAATTCAGATTCTTTTCAGTAAGATACATTATTATGGAATGAATTATAATAGACAAATAATTAGACTTCAAAGTTTTGATGGTTTTTTATTTTTATTTTAAAATCTTCAAGTCGAAAAATCAGCTTTTCGATTTATTTCTGTATATTTCTTAAGAGAATAAATCAAAAAACGAATCAACTAGGTGAATGAAATTTTGTGCATGATCTTTGTATAAAAAATGAAGATTTGTAAGAAATTTAAGATGGAATTCGTCTATGGAAAAATAAACGCCAGTTTTTATCCTGGAGTATAAAGGAACGACAGATCAAAAATTCCATATGCCTGATAGATGAAATTTTGCAGATGTTTTTATCATCTTATTTATAGATCTCTACCCATTTTTAAACCAAATCCGTCAACGAGTTTTGTATATATCAGTCTGTCTGTCCATTTATATGAAAAATAGACAGACAACTCAACATCGTCATAAGTTAGACAGCTGAAGTTTTAATTTAAGATTTTGAAAATTATATTTGAAGACATATTTCAAATTTTAGAACAAAGAGAATGTATTCAAAATTGCATACATTAATTAGTAGAAGTGGAACACAAAAGACATATTGTAATTATAGGAAAAAGTTTAAAGACTTCCGCTTATTTTTTCCTGTTACAGTGATGGCATCATTTACTTTTAGGTCATCCCGTTTTAAATTTATTCTTTCTTTTTTTTAATTTAAAACTTAAATTCATCAATCCTTCTGCACGTGGAAAAATGTTAAGTATTCGTAGTCTTAAGAATGATTATTTTTTTCATACATTTTCCAATTAAAACCTATGAAATATTACTTATAAGCTGCTACATCTCACAACAGATTTTCTATAACCC
>JAPMOR010060632.1:31903-45256 GCA_026543865.1 Argiope aurantia | reverse complement strand
TTTGTCACATGTCACATTCCATTAGTAAAATAAAAATTACCCAATTCGTACATGCACGAAAGACACTATAATCAAGTTACCGAAATAAAGGTCATTTGAGCAACCTTGTGAAACATTTAAAACAGGGTGTAACAATTTCAACGCCGAAGTTAGATCAAGACCAGCAAAAAAGAAATTTGTGATCCACATTTCTGAGCAATATAAAAGCAGCGGTTTGGTCTGCACCAAATCATTCCATTCGGTGTTCTCTGATCATATTTTTTCCTTCCTAGGATCTTAGATTTATAATTGAAAATGCTGTTCAAGGTAATTTTTGGTGATTTATATTCTGATATAAGAATGTTATATCATTTTACTTAATTATTTAACTAATTCGTACAAACATTTGTGCATTAAACTAGAAATAAATCATTATACCTTATATTTTAAATATCAGTTTTTAATAGTTTATATTAAAGAATAATTAAAATTCATCTGTTTTCCCTCAAACAAATAATTACAGAATATTAAATATACCACTAGTTAAAATGTTCCATTACTTATTTGCATTACTTAATATTTTTTTATTCATTTCTGTATTTTACATTATATTAATTTATTATTATATTATGAAATTAAAGTTATTTAAAATTATACTTTATAAGAAAAAAAAGCAAATTTATGCACTATAATAATTTTATTTCTTTTAAGTAATTCAAACCAAAATACATTTCTTTTAAAAACTTCTCTTGTGTAAATTAAATGAGTTTATAAAAAACAAAGAGAGGGAAAGTAAGTTTTCAATTTGGTTTAAATGATTAAAAAATTAAATATATAGCTCTTAAATATATAGCAATTATTAATCATCAAAGCATAATATTTTCAATTTAAAAAAAGAAAATGAAAAATATTTTATCGAACTTTTACAATTCTCATTTTATAGAATTTTTTACCAATATCTTAAACATATAATAATAATAATAGAGATTTAACAGCTGAATAGTTACTCTTAAAGACCCTTTAATTTCACAGTTAATAATATTTTCTTATTTTTAAAACAAAATATATGTTAAAAAAATTAAACGTATGAAATATAACAATATGAATCATATATTGAATCAGGAAATAGAGTATTATACTCTTTTATTATTAAATCTAATATTTTAAAATTTATCTGTTGCAAACAATAATCATTAATAGTTTAAATTTATGAAATATGGTACCGTTCTTCAACACTACCTTATCAGTGATTTCCTCTTCACAGAATTGTTGCATTAATAAATTTATATTTATTTTTTGAATTTTTATTTGCACTTTTTCTATATATCCAATTAAAATTCATTGTTAATTATCAGGCTCTTCTCCTTATCTCCGCCGTTGCCGTAGCCATGGCTCAATACGGACACGGATATGGTGCCCCTGCCTATGGTCACAATGACTACGTAAGTAACAATATGTCTCTTCTCCAAAGCAAATACCACTAAATGAGATGAAAAACTGTATTTTTAATTATAACATGCAATTGAATTAACCTAATAAACGAAATCAAAAATTAAAATGCCTAATAAAATAAATCCATAGTATTTTCAGAATTATGAAAAATAAATAAAGAAGCCATTGATAAATCCTTTCAAAATAATTCAAAATCCTTGCTTTATCATAAAAATAGAATTAATACTGTTTAAAAAGAGAGCAGAATTCTTTTTTTAACAGATTTTAAATAGCTTGATAACCATTTGAAAAGCAAATGTGCATTTAAGTTACTGTAAATAAATTTGTTAAAAGAGTACTCAATGCATTAACTTTTTGAATTATTTTACATCTCTGTAACACGTAGTGATATATATTTGAAATAGATGCTTGTTAAATCCGATTTCTTTACACGTAATGTTTTCTGGGATTTATTCCCTTATTTCCTCATATGAAATTACAATCTGAGTTAAAAGAATAGCAGTTAAGATATACAGTTAAACCCGCTTCAGGCAAATCGTTTAATTTTCGTTCTATACAGCTCTGATTCTACTCTACTTACGCTTAAAACAAAATGCATCTGATTATCATTTATTACAAAGCAAAATGCATCTGATTACCATTTATTACAAAAACGAACGAATTTAATAAACATAAAGGATAAACAATAATTTTTACTACCAATTTATGTAAAAATCCAGCATAATTCCAAGTAAAACTACGAAATTTGGTTAAAAATACAATAACCAACAATTTATGTCTTCTCGGCAGGCCCAACCAATCCCCTTCCAATACGGATACGACATCGCCGGTGACCACGGTGAATTCAAGCAGACCCGACAAGAGCATGGAGATGGACACGGCAATGTCCAGGGAAGCTACGGATACGTTGATGCCCACGGAATCTCCCGACAGGTCGACTACGTCGCTGACGGACACGGATTCAGAGCCCAGATCAGAACCAACGAGCCTGGAACTGACAACCAAAGCCCCGCTGATGTTGAGCTCCACGCCCAACCCGCCCAGGTCCATGCCCCAGCACCCGCTTACGGATATTCTGCCCCAGCTCCCCGACGACACTACTAAGTAATTAATTTCGAATAGCGAAATTCCTAAGAAATTATAAGTTGCTAAAGAAAATAGTATATCAATAAAGCATCACCCATGGTATTACAAAATTTACTTAATTTATTATTTATGACTAGGTTCGATTCAACTAATATGTTATAAGTCAGATTTATATTTTTCGATTTTTTTTCATTTAAATCAGTTATATAAATTATATAATACCGGAAAATTAACGACTATTATTATTGAACGTAATTAAAATATTTAATATATACTTTATTCCACTAAATGTAAAAAAAATACAATATAGCAAGAAATTATGCTTCACTTTGAAGTTTGAAGTAATTTTTTTATTATCTTAATTATGGAAGAAGTTGCAGTTACAATTGCAAGAGACATGTAAATGGTTGCGATGGATTCGATGGCTCTATGAGCAGAAACTCATTTTTTTTTTTTTTATGATAATGAAATAGTTTTTATACAATAAAAATTATTATACTTCTGCATCATAATATTGCAATAAGCAATAGAAGTATCTGTGAGAATAAAAATTAATTAATAAAAACAAGTTATGTTAATTTAGAGAAAAAAAAATGGACGCTGTGGTTTTCACTTTATATAATTTAATCTGTTACAATAAACAATATACAAGGGTTAAAAATTTTTATTAGCTGATTTAGTTTATTTCAAATTAATGAAAAGGTAACTATGAAACGATTTACGTAAAAAATTGCATTAGAAGACTTTAGTTAGTTAGCAAATTAGAAATAAATATTAAGTTTATATGCAAAAAATGGATTAAATGGAATAAAAAGAAGGAATTTAAGAATCTGATCTAAAGTGTTTATCAAGGATCACTTTCAGGCAGAGATACAAACTAGCTTTTTCTTTTTCTTTTTTTTTCTATTATGGGCCTGACTTTCGTCCAAATACTGAAAGAATCACAGACAAAATCCCTGATTTGAATCTCTGCTTGAGGTGAACCCTGATAAAGTCTTCAGGCCGGATTCATAATTTATTTTTTTTATTTAATATAATCCATTTTTTAATGCAAACTTAATATTTATTTCTCATTTGGTTATATTTGTCCATTTATAATTTAGATGTAGCAGCATTAGCGGGCACTAAATACAACGTATCTTTCTTTTAATAGTTTTGACTCAGGAAACATTAACTTTTAAACTAATTTTATAAAAATTACTTTAATTTTTGGTTGGTAATTTCTTATTTTATTAATAAGTTTATATTCAAAAATTTGAAACGCTTGATTTAAATCTGTTATAATAAATATGAATTAAAATAGCTTATGTTCCAATAAGAATACAAAAAAGCAGATATTTATAAAATTTGCAATTTTCTATTTTGTGATAACTTAATAATTGAACTGTGATTAGATTAAATATCTCTTGAAAGTATTCTCTCTATTTTTCTCTATTTTTTGATATTCACAATTCAAAGATATAATATAATAGAATACATAACAGAATTTTTATTTCATCATTCTAAATCTTAACTATCTACATTGCAGGTCAGCAAGAAAAGAACTCAGGAATTCATCTCACAGATTTCATTAAATGCGAATGGTTGAAGAAATAAAGTTCTTCCTTCAGAAAATGGATGTGTTTTTCATCAGAGACAGATTATAATGTCTATGGATCTAAAGATATATTTATTGTCTACGAAAGGATTTCATCTGAAATCATTCTCAATCAAAGTGCTCAAATAATTTATTTAATTTATTTTAGAATATATGTATAAATGTCTTTTATTGTTGAAAATAGTAGAAAAAAATAAATTATTTGTGAAAAAAAAGTCGCTCTTTATTTTCTTTTTAATTTAAATGTTTGTTATTACATTGCTTTTGCTTAGTCTCATAGATATGAACGGAAATAAGGGTTAGATAAAATTACTTTTATGTTTTGCGCTTTCACATTTTCTTCTCGTCTGACGTGTTAGTTCTACTCACCTACAGCTCTTTTTAACAAAATTGTTCAAAAACTGGTAGAGAAATGAACGCTGCACTGTTTAATAGTTCGCTTAGGTTGAGCCAGTTATTTTGCATTTTCCGGTTTCTTTCAAAGCCCAGTACAAATATAGGCTTGCATCTCCTGATAATTATCGAGGAAACAAACTAGCCCTGCCAATAAGCCAAATAAATCAGAATTACCTCAAGTACTATCTAAATGTCCAAGGCCGCTTTAAGCAATTGAAAATGCTATATATTTTTCTTTGTTAAGTGTCTTTGATTAATGGTTTTGAATCGATCCATAAATTCTATACCAAACAATATTAGAACCAACGGCTTTAGAAAACATTAAGGAGAAACACATTTATGATTCTGCTTATTTACTTCTTTACAGCCTGTACCCAATCTATTATGATTAATTTATGATTATAGAAGAAAGAATCTCAAAATATCAATTAAAAAAAGGATTTTGTCTCAGAAACAGAAAAGTGCCATCACCTGTAGTATTAATCTTTCTATTTAGTAAAAATTCAACCCACTAGACTCGAATTGTACAACAGTATATTACTAAAAAATTATCAAAAGGGTGATAAGAGCACTGGAGCCTCGATTCTATGAAGGTGGAAGGTGGAATGAAATCTGGAAAATTTAGTGGTACATTATTTAATGCAGCAATTTTAAACACTTATTATCATCTATATTATTATAATAGCGTATTAGAAAATTGCACTTTTTCTCTTATCATTCGCAGAAAAAAATGCAAAAATATTCACATAATTGACTCTTTTTTTCGTAATCAAAATAGCTTCTTACATAAACTACTATATTGATTCATTTATAGCTATATCCTGCATTATATCAAAAATATACGCACATTCTGAGTACCAGCTACTTAAATAATATTTAAAATATACATAATAAAATTAATAATTAAATATTTTTGCTAATAAGAAGATGTTTCTTTGTGTTGGTGCTCCACAGGACAAACCATTTGACCTAAAACTACCAAATTTGGCACAGATACTTTGTAGGATGGAATGTGCACTTCAAATTTTAATTTTTATTAATTAAAAATTTAGCAAGATTTTGAAATTTTTTTCCTCGACGTCTCTCAAGACTAATATTACGTTAAACAAAATTTTATATAATTTAAAAAAATTAATAAATGATATTTCATAAATTATTTCTAAAATAATCTAATTCAGTAATAAAATAATTCACGTAAGTGAAAAAGATAAAAATGGCAGAGATTAAAATATAAAAATTTATTTCACTTAGAAGGTAGCTATTTAATATGTAATTAGTTAATATAAAACGTTCAAATACATAGAATTGCGCCAAATATTCTTCCAATTTTTTAGTTCTTAATTTCTTTCTTCTTAATGCCAGATTTTGGCTATTTTAAAATATTCGTCAAACCTTTATTTTTTTATCATGTGAGAACATGGTGCTGTTTTGGTTAGGGGAGTTTGAAGCTCGAAATCGCGTAGGCAATGAATAAATCATAAATGTAAATTTCCATCATCATCTTTCAATCGCATATATTTTTTTACCTGCTTTTACCAGTATTGCATTATTATTATGTATGCTTCTTTGAAAGCAGATGCGTTATTAAAAAATTGACCTGCTTTAAAAGGTCGACGTAGAACTATGACATCGTAGGTGTTATTTCATCTCAAAATCGGTCCAGTTCCAAAACTTTGTTTGCCAGCTTGAAAAATTGGAAATGAAAGCAAAGCTTAAAAACATTATCCTTATATATATATATATCACAAGGAATCATTATTAGACTTGATTGTCTGCATTTCCTTCACAGAAAAAATCCCTTTTTTTGAATACCTGCCTGAGGGTGATTGTTGCAAATTATAATTAAAAATATATATAAAAAAATTACTAAAACTATCCGCCTTTGACGACCAGTCTGTACATCCAAATATTATTGATCTATTTTAGACTGTTAAATGATTTACATGGAATGTATTTTCTTCTTAAATTTCATCTTGTTATTTCAGACGATTGAAAAATATGAATTTAATTGAATCAGCTTACAAAAAATTAAAAAAAAGTGTATGTATTAGGAAATGAAAGCTGAGGTGCAAGTCTTTCTACGGAGTTTATGACTGGCAAATGCACATGATTACGTGTTTTGATGAACGACTAACATTATTACAGATACTATTACAGATAATATTACAAAAACACTATTACAGATAATGTATTAAAATGACTTTAAAAATATTATAAAAATTAAGGAAAAACGTACGAAAAAGAAACTGATATCAATAAAAAGGTAATATTTTGAGTCTTAAGACAATACAAAAACAGTTTTTGGAAGATAATTGCGATGAAAGAAATCACCATTGATTTCCATAGACTATTTCCCTTTGTCGACAGTTAAGCACGTTTTTTAAATCGATTAAACATTCTGATTGAAGAATATTTTTTTAATTTCTTTTACTTCTTCTTTCCTCTGAATGAATGTTCTTTTTAAAGATCATTTCAAGAACATTTCTAATGATATTTTGCAGCTCCATTAAGCAATTCAATACCATACAATTGTACAATAATTGATAGTTTGTTTACATTTGACTGTTGCCATTCAACGCTAAGTAATAAGAGCGACTTCTCGTGTGTCTCGTACATTAGCGTTTTATATATAGAGATTAGAGAAAAGGCACACTGAAAAAAAATGGATGGTATTGGAAAGCCTTCCGATTTTAATTCAGTATAATTATGGATTAATAGGCACTAAAATAATTAAAGAATCATAAAATTTCAATTGATTAATAATTAAAAATGTAATTAAAAATTTGAAAAACCCATTTTTAGTGAACACCTAATACTTAAGAAATAATTATCTATACATTTGTTGTCTTGTAAATCTAATGATCTGACCTGTGAATACTTCCAATGATTTTTCCCATCATGCAATGATATGACGCAATTTACTAGAATCTAGCACTATCCAGCGTCTTTAACATTATCTTATTGATTAGTTTAATGTTTTTAAACTTCCTTATGGTGATTTAATTCAATAGTTAGCAATCAATTGTTTGGTCAAACAAAACGTGAAAGTACTTCGTTAAAAGAACAAAATATATGTCCTCTTTTTCTCAGACTGATTGATATTATGTCAGTAAAAAAGAGCAGAAATGTGTCCCATATCCATCCGTTTGAAGAAGCGTCAGAAAAGCAGGTTTATCTAGAATCGATTTTTTTTTTCTAACGATGATAGAATTTTGATTTGCAAGCTACCGATGACAAACAAATGTAATTGTTTCTTAAGAGTAATTCAGAGAAAACTATCTAATAGTTAGTAAAATGACATAAAATATATTTTGAGTAATAAAAATACATAGAAAGATATAGTAAGATACATATTTTCATAGTTTATTTTTAATGAAATACCTTTTCCAACAGTTAGGTAGCTAATTCCTTGATATTAAATATGATGCCAACAATCAAGAAAATATTATTTGCTTGAAATGCATGAATGCTTCAATAATAATCAAATATATTATTTAAAGAAAAGCGTGGAAAAATGATTTGTACCTGACCAAAGAAATGCGAATATGATTACTTTATATTAAAAATTTGCATCTGTGGAGGATAAAATCTTAGTTAAATTATTTGTTGGGAGAGCGAGTGTAATATAGTAACCAAAAATAATCAACATATGTAATCATTCAGTGTCTTCTGCAACTCTAGGTGGGCTTAAAAATATCCCTGCCGCTTTTATCTCTGCGTCATTATTGAATCCACAGATTCCACCTTCTAATTTGGCATCAATCAAATCAGGGATTTTTCGGTGCGAATAAACCGAAATAATATTTGTACTGATTCATCATATTGTCTCTTCACGGGCCAAATTGAAAGTTATTGCTAGTATTTGCTTTCATCATTTTTTTTTTCCTTCACCATTGACTTTTTTTTTTTTTTTGCATTTACAGTTGCATTTTTATTTTCCATTTTGCATTTGCCATAGCAATAACTTTCATTTTGCATTCGTCCTAGCATTTTCTTTTATTTTTGCATTCGTCATAGCATTTTTTTTTTTAATTTTACACTCACCATATTTTTTTTATTTCACTCGCCATAGCATTTCTTTAATTTTGCATTCGCCATACCAATCTTTTTAATTTGGCATTCGCCATAGCAATTTTTTTTATTTGAATACGCCATAGCATATCTTTAAATTTGTATTTGCCATAGCATTTTTTTTTATTTTGCATTCACCGTAGCATCTTTTTTTTCTATTATTGGAATCGCTATTTTTTTTTCAATCCAATTTTTTTGTGAATGAAGATAGGTATGAATAAAAAAAATGCATATGGATAGAAAAGATCCCACTGCAAGGAAATAATTTTTTTAATATTGCAATATAATTACAATAATAATAATAGTACAAATAATAATTTTTATTATTTCTGAAGCACTCTGCCAAAGTACATGAGATATTTTACTACATTTGGCATTACTTAATTTGTAACAATAATATTTGAGATATTGGTAATGTTGATCCCACTGCTAGGAAACAAATAATATTACAATATATTTAATATTACAATATAAATAATATTACAATATATTTAATATTACAATATATTTACATCTAAGGGGAGCAGTAAATAATTATCATCATTTCTTAAGCATTCTGCCAATGTGCAGGAGATGTTCTACTACATATTTCGTTACTTAATTTGTAACAGTCATATCTGAGATATTGGTGATGAAGATGCCACTGCATGAAAATGAAACTTTTATTAATTTTATATATTAAAAGTTCAGATTATTCATTAGTTGTAAATATTATTTATATTTAATGTGTACAAAAAACAATAACTTTTTTTATTTCTTAAATCATTATAATAAAATAGCGATATCAAAAAATACAGTCTTAGAAATAGAAAAATTCCTGATAACGATTTTTATCATAACATGTCATTTACTGATATAGGCTAAATTTCTTTAAATAAAGCAGCTGATAATACATTAAATTCTTAATTATTGTTTTATTAATAAAACGCAATTCAGCCACATACTTGCAGCGAAATTATTTTAAATCATATATAAACCACGGTAAGAGATTCTCACTACAAGAAAATAATTTTTTTAACATTATAATACAGCAAGGAATATATTTTTTTAGTATTATAATATGCAGTTACATCTAATATGAGCTGCAAGTAATAATTTTTATTATTTCTTAAGCACTCTTCCAATAATAAGCACGAGATGTTCTACTACATGTGTCAATACTTAATTTGGGATAGTCATATTTGAGATATTGTTTACAGATTAACAGCCGTCTAGACAAGTAAATCTTCTAATGATAACCATGAAATAAAATCTTAAAATTGAAAATTTTCATGATAAAGATTTTTATCAACTGATGAAAGTTAAATTTCTTTAAATAAAGCAGCTGCTAGTGACACTTTAAATTTTTTATTTAATTTTTTATTCATTATTAATTATTTTTATTAATTTTTAATCATTCTTTATTAACTACTACTTATTATTTTTATTAATTCACAATTTTTATAAACACATACGTGCTGCGAAATTATTATAAATAGTACATAAACAACAATAAAATCGATGAATAAAATATCGAACGTTTTTGAACATGCTAATATCGTTCAGACGTTCTTTAAGCAAAAATGAGGCGTCTTCCCAAATAAGCAAAAGTAGATCGAAACAAGTTGCATGAAAGTGTCTCAATGGGAGTCGACCGGAAGTAGGGCAATCAATCAAAGTCTGATTGTCAATAAATCTCTGTAATGATTGCAAATTGGTGTCATTTCTATGAAATGCCTAAGAAGGATGGCTGTGCCTAAAATGAGAATTACCTTTACGCATTCTGGTAGATGTAAAGTCCAGGCAAAAACATAGGGATGAATTTTAGTGTAAAAACTATCGTTTTCAGTTTTCATGTCGCGTTTGTTTCGTAACTTTAAAGGAATTAATTATCAATATGCGCATGTAAATACGCAAAAAAAGGCAGTATAAAGAAATCAGCAAAAGATTTTTATAGCAATATCTGCCATTTCACAATCAAAGAAGCAATGTGTGCCGGAATCCAAGGAAACAAAACTTTTTATAATCTTTATAATTGACAGTCATTATGTTAATGTTAAATATATCTAGTGAAAGAATAGCTACAAAATATGTGCAGGAATCTAGAGAAATAAAACTTTTCTAACTTTTATCATCCACTGTCAATATATAGATGCTAAATATCCTTCTTAAAAGAATAACCAAGAGAAATAATAAAAAAAAATCTTACAAGAGACTCCATGGATCTGAATATATTATTATGTTTTAAAATCCTTTTTATTCCTTTCTGTTATTCTATTATTATGTTTTAAAATCCTTTTTATTCCTTTCTGTTATTCTATTATTATGTTTTAAAATCCTTTTATATCCTTTTCATGCTTTAATGTAAAAGCATGAATTAATTCATCATCAGTGTAGGTAAAAGTACACATCACTCAAAAATTACTCTTAGAGTCACTAGAATAAATACCAATGATGTCAGTATATGATTTCCAATATCTGTCAAAAAGATATTTAAAAAGTAATAAAGATATCATATTGCATAAAGTCTTACTGGGTATATTTTTGAATCTACAATTACAAAATTTAGATCGCAATTTCTTTTGATAGATGCTCAGTATAAAAGGATTTTACAAATTCAAAAAAATTATGTAGGTTCATCAAATATTTGTTAACCCTTTCTAGGGCCGTGGGAAGTATACTTCCCACCAAATTTATCAATATTTTTAGGAAATTATGTAGGTTGGCATAAGTTCTGACAAATTTTTTTAGAAAGATAGAAACTTAGATGCTTCAGTTCTTTATCTCACACAAAATGATGTGTCTTGATTTGTTACTTAATTATTAATTAACCAAATTAATTAATTAATCAAATTAAATTTATCTAATAAGCTAAATGAATCCCTTTTCTTTAATTTCAAGTCCAAAAATATTTTAACATAATATGACTAGAAAAAAATGACCCTTTAAAGGGTTAAAGAAATGAATCAGAATTTGAACGTGTTTACTCAATGACTTAAAAAATTATTACTGCACCAAAATTATTTTATAATATATTAATTTATTATTATATTATAAAAATTGTATATTGCAATTGTAATATCTTATATTTTTATATGATATTAATTTTGTTTCCAAGTGGTTGTTTTTCTTCAATTTTTAATATTTTTGGGAAAATATTTTAAGTTAATTCTACTACTGCATTTTTTACTGTTTTAAGTTTTAATCACCGCGTTTATACACATGGGCATTGTGATGTCTTTAAAATTCACGATATTTTTTTTTATTTAGTCTCTAAGTATAAGCTCTTTGCCTGTCAACATCAACACAAGGTTGACAAACATAAATCAGTACTTAATAGTAAAAGGAATTTTCAAATGGAAGCATTTTGTGCTTGTACGCACAAATGCAAATGAAAAAGGAGAAAACACAGGAATTTGAAAATAATAAATAATAAGAAGAAAAAAATTTAAAAAAACCAGAATATTCATAAATATGAACATAGAAAAAAAAATACAAAAAATGCTCATATGCAAACAAACATTTAGTAATTTAACTTTTACAATACCAAAGCTTCGAAAACGTGATCAAAATAAGATATTCAAAATACAAAAAATAAAGCATAAAATTATGTATGTAAAATGTATGTTAACAAACAAACAAAAATACAGTTTAAATAATAATGGAAAAAATGTTTTTAATATATGTACAAAATGATGCAAAGGGTGATTTGCTCTTAATAAAAACAGAGAATAGAGGATGCCATGCTATATTGTTCTTAAGTGGACAACTCATAAGTATACATCTTTCGGATGTGTGTTTGATGCATTCAAGTACTTGGCATCCTAAACTTCAAGACTGTAGCAAGAACGCAGGTCATTAGGTGATAAATTAAAACGTTTCAAATAGGCTTAAAAGTTTCCATGCCCAGTTACAAATTGGGTAAGTTTAAAATTCGGTTCTAAGAGGTTAGCCTTTAAACACATCTAAATGGAAGGGGAAAATTCTTTAATTAATTGCGCATTCTTCAATATTTTATATAAGGTATTCCACTCAGATACATACTACATTCTTCACATATTCTAAACTTATTCATGATATTGTTTCTAAAATTACAGATACATTTTAAAACAAAATAAAGGATAGCATAAAATAAGCAAACATAAAGCCTTATCATTTTACAATATTTTAGACTAGAGGCTCGATTCTTTAAAACTGAATGGTGAAAATTATATATGATTCTGTCGACAGCAGAAACTGCATTACAAAATAAACTAAACCTGAAATACTGAAGTCTACTTTGAACTTTCCATTAATTTAAAAATGATAGACTTTAAAATATTATCACGTTACTATGCTTCTGGCTAGAGGCTTGATTCTCCTTTACATTTCTTTATTAGTGTTGAAGATAATGTTTGATTATCTCTAAGGCTCAGTGAATATTGAAACATAAACTCAACCTAAAGTGTCAAAGTGCACTTTTAACTTTTTTTATATAATGAAAGACGATTCAAGGTCTAAATTATTATTATTATGCTACGAATGTTTCTGATTAGAAGTTCGATTCTTCTTTAAATGTTTTTGCTCGTTTTTGAAAATTATGAAGGATTCTTTCTAGGGCAGAATGAATACTGCAAGATAAATTGAGTCTTAAGTGTCAAAATACGTTTTAATTTCCATTAATTAAATGACGATAGAATATTCAATCATTAAAACATTAGCATGCTACGTTTCAGAGTAGAGGTTAGACTCTTCTTTAATTATTTTTGTTGATTTTTGAAAATTATGAATGATTCTTTCTAGGGAAGAAGGAT
>JAPMOR010060632.1:17245-31893 GCA_026543865.1 Argiope aurantia | reverse complement strand
TAGCATTAAAACATCAGTATGCTACAACATTTTGGATTAAAAGCAAAATTCTTTTTTATTTATTTATTTATATATTGATTTTTGAAAATTATGAATGATTCTTTCTAGGGAAGAAGGATTCTTGCAAGCTCAAAACATCAAAATCCATTTTCAATTTTCCATTAATTAAATAATGATAAGAGAATTTAGCATTAAAACATCAGTATGCTACAACATTTTGGAATAAAAGCAAAATTCTTTTTCATTTATTTATTTATTCGTTGATTTTTGAAAATTATGAATGATTTTTTCTAGGGCAGATTGAATATTGCAACATAAATTGTGCCTAAGCATCAAAATTCACTTTCAACTTTTAATTAATTAAATAATTATGGAAGATTCAAGCATTACAGTTTTAACATATTACAACGCTTCGAATTAAAAGCTAGATTTCCTTTCAATAATTTTCCAAATTTATGAATGATTCTCCCTGGGGCAGAATGAATATTGCAACATAAGTTCAATCCAATGTGTCAAATGCCGCCTTTAACATTCCACTAATTAAAAAAGTGTCCACGAATCGCATGACCACGAAACACACTATGGGGAAGTTGGCTTAATAAAGGTCACTTGAACAACCTTGTGAAACATTTAAAACCGGGCGTGACGATTTCATCCGAGAAGCAGGATCAAGAGCAGCAAAAAGAAATTGGAGCTCCCAATTTCTGAACGGTATAAAAGGGGTGGACTGATCAGGAGAAAGTCATTCGATTCTCTGGTCTCTGATCGTGCTTATCCCTTCGTAGGAATTTCGAAAATATCTTCACTGAAAATGCTGTTTAAGGTAAATTTCAATAATCATATACTCGTTTTAAGATTTTACTTCATTATCTAATAAGTAATGTGGATTAATGCAAATTCAAATACTTTCTTGCTGATAATTGCCGGAATGAAAGTTTTTAGTAGCTCATAGGTTATTAAACTACAGAATAGGACTTCAAATTAATTTTGAGAGATCGTAGAAAATTTTAACTTATATATAAGGATTTAATTCAAAGGTTTCAGTTTCATTTGGAAATCTTAAGGAATGGTAAAATTTTCAGTACTCATTTCTGCATATTTTCGTAATATTTGATTGCACTATATCCTTTAAGCTCCAAAATTAAGAAATTTGACATTTTATTGAAACTTAAAGAAGCAGTATAGTTATGTTCAATACAGATATAATATCGCATTAATTTTTTTCTGAAATAATATTAATAAAATAAAAAAAACTTCCGATGTATGTGGTTTATTTTATAGTTTTTTATTGTAACTTTTTGATTCACTTAATTCAAAAAAATATTTTGTAACGCGAGTTCGTAACTTTTGCTTCTAGTACTCAAAAGTTCGGCAATCTGGATTCACTGTTGCTTTATTTATTTTTAAACTAATAACAAATATGTATTTAATTAACTATTTTTATATTCAAAAATGGGCGTTCTTTTTTTTAAATATGTACTTTTGAAAAAGAACGCACAAATTTATATGTGTTTAAATATTAAATCTCTAAAAATAAATAATCTAATTCGTAATAAATACTGCTGGTTATTCGTTTTCTTAAAGTATCTTTCGAGAAATTTAAGTTAAAAAAGCCAAAGATTTAAAATGTTATCTAATTATTTCATGAAATACACCTATATGGGTATTTCATTTTAATTTTGCCTTAATATCATAAAAGATTATTTGATTGAAACCATAATATTTGTTAATAAACATTATTTGAAGCTCTCTCTCTTTATATATATTTGTCAATGTTATTATATTTCGCTTACCAATTTTCAGGGTCTTCTCCTCCTTTCCATCGCCGCTGTAGCCTTGGCTCAGTACGGACACGGATATGGTGCTCCTGCTCCCGCATACGGTCACAATGACTATGTAAGTTAACGATAAACACTGATTAATGCTGCATAAAATAATATTGATTTTTTTTTATCTGGAACCATAATTCTAAAATATTCAAAGCATTTTCTTAAAAAATTAGAATATTATAATCATATTTTTTTTTACAAAATCAATTAAAAGAATCCATATGGAGCAATTCATAAATATAAATTTGTTCGTAAAAACTAAGATCAATCATATCAGTCAAATTATCTTCAAATGCCTGTAAAAAAGGCCAAAAGTCCTTATTAAAATTTTTTATTTATTCTGTTGTAAACAGGCAAATATGAAGAAAGTACAATAAAAATTCTACTTTTACACTATGGCATTTCACCATTAAATGCTCAGTTTCTATATATATAGTGGAGATTAAATCTTTTTAGATATAGCGGTTAAATAATTTATAATAATAATGTTTCATTCAAAGCAAGAAACAAATACGTCCAGAGAAAAATAATATCAATTTAACAGAAATTTAATAAAACTCTCCTGTTACTAGAAATTTTATATTATTTGAAATTCATAAATGTCAAAAAGTTTTAATTTAAAATACATGAAAAATCAAATCAACTTCATTTTATGATCTAGCGTTTTGAAAAATTCATAATACGTACGCTTAAAAAATAAAACAAACCAAAGGCATAATTTTGAACTAAATATTCTTAATTTTTATTTCTAAATGACACAAAATTAAAAAAAATAATTATAAGAAAATTCAAATCTGATATCGCAAATTTCAAATTATCATGTGAGAACATTATATTTTTTAAGTCATGTGATATAAATCCGACAGAAAAATAACATCATGTTCTCAGATGACTCATATTTCGCAATCACCAATATTTAGAAAAGCGATAATTTTTGAAAATCGTTCTAACTCTTCAACTTTTTTCGTCAGCTAGAAAAACTGAATTATTTTTTAAAAAAATTATATTATATATATAATAGTATAATTTTTTTAACCGGAGATAACTTCTTTCGACCCTGCTCTTTGGCCACACAGAAGAATCAGGTACATAGCGGACATTCGAGCCAAGATATAACTTTTTTGTTGGCGATAAATCGTTAAATGCGACAACCTCCTTTATAATATTCTATTAACCCTAAAAGGCAAAAAATTGATCCTCAAAAGCGATAAATCACCAATTTTCTGTTATTGCATTTTTAGGTATCAAAATCTCCAAACCAAAACAACATCATGTTCTCACATGATAATAACAGTGTCTTAGATATTTCACAAAATCATTTTAAGTTATCAATTATAGCATACATGTATATTATGGGAGTATTATTAAACTAATCCGAATTCTACAATGCAAGCATCTAACTCATATGAATGTTTTTTGTTGTTTTTTTCACAGGCTCAACCCATCCCCTACCAATATGGCTTCGACATCGTAGGAGGAGATCACCACACCGGAGACTTCAAACAAACCCGACAAGAGCACGGTGATGGACACGGCAATGTCCAAGGAAGCTACAGCTACGTCGATGCCCACGGAATCTCCCGACAGGTCGATTACGTAGCTGACGGACACGGATTCAGAGCTCAAGTCAAAACCAACGAACCTGGAACTGACAACCAAAGCCCAGCTGATGTTGAGCTCCACGCCCAACCCGCTCAGGTCCATGCCCCAGCACCCGCTTACGGATATTCTGCACCAGCTCCCCGACGACACTACTAAGTAAGTAATCTCGAATGTCGAAATTTTCCAGAATTACCAATTGCTTAAAAAAAATGTGTAACCTTATGCCAAACGTTAATCATCATCCATGTTAATACAGAGTGTCCTTAACTTATAGCTAGTTTCGATTCCAACAAACAGGTCATAAGTCAGATTTATATTTTTCAATATTATCTTCTTTTAAATCAGTTATAAGAATTGTATATAACATACGATATACTGTCCAAGTTCCTTGATGACACTGCCAAATGAATAATTTTGAATGACAAGAATCCTTGATGACACTGCTAAATGAATAATTTTGAATGGCAAGAATCCTTGATAGCACTTGCTTCTTTCGAAATATTCTAACAAAATTCATAACATTATGTTTGTTTATGTTTTCTTTTTGAATTCTTCTTCCATCTTCCTATACAGGAAATATATTTATACACTCAAGAGATTTAAATCATTCTTTTTAATTTCCGTTTCCCCCCGGCTCCTTTAAAAAAGGTTTTCCTTATATAATTATAATCATATAGATATTACAAACGAGTTTTAGATATATTTGCGCCATGATTATAAGTAAGAGATTATTTTAAGTACAATAGCCTGCTGGTCAAACTCATACTTGTTCATACTTGCCACTTTATTCAAGAATTGTCCCTATGTTAATTATTTTCGGATAAAACATATCAAAATTCCACCATGAGCATTTCAGATAAGCAGTAAAATGAATTGAACGGCACCGTGAGATGAAAAATATTTGAAATAATCAATTAATACATCTTAATATCCTTACTAACTCTTTTTACACACACATAAAACATGAAAAACACTGAAATTGTGTAGATGTTACATTTAACGTAGAACAACTGGCCCTGCAACAGGATTATTCATATATAAAGTCACATATCAATCAAATTCTTCTTGATATGAGTAATAAGTTTAGAAATTTATGAAGAAAAATCATATAAGACAAACTCAAAAACATCAGTTGGAAAAGAACTGAAAAAATATATTGATTAAATCATTATAATTAATTTATAAAATCATTAAATCATTTAAAAATAAGAATTTAATCAATTCTTTAAGATTTATCCTACTTAGGAAGTATTTTTGGCCTTTTATTTCTATTTTATCCCTTTTCATTTTTATTTATTATTTCTGCCTTATTTATTCTATGTTATAAATGGAAAAAAACATATGCATTTCTTTTAAAATAGGGATCAGATTCACTTACAAAACTTCATGCCTTCGGTTTATTAAGCTTATTTCTACAAGTTCTGCAGATATTGTGGTGCTAAACTTTTTATTTCTATGTAAGTTTTAATGGCGCAGAAGCCAACCTTGGCTAAACTACTTATCTACTTCCCCTTATAGATAAGTGGTAAAGCGTCTATTTATCTTTAATTTACTTATCTTTTTCTTTAATTGAATGTTCTAAGAATCTGGTCTGTTCTTTAAATGAAAAATAAGAATCGATTACTAAAAAAATGAAAAATTTCATTTGCGAATGATTTGAAACTACAGAGAAACTCTTTTTTCTCTATTTTCAAAAATCATAAAATAGCATTTTGTGATTTTAGCTTACCTATATTCTTTATATCACTTAATTGAAATTTCATTTGAAGATTATTATTTTAAAAATTTTCATTTAATAAATTGTACCACTTTTTTATGACATTCAATAGCATTGTAAATTTTAATAGCTTCCAAAGTTAAAGCTTCTGTGTTTACATTTTGATGCATTAAAAACAGAATAACTTCAGAAATAGTAATAAAAACATCATAATTTCGTTTCGCTTTAAAACACTTTTATTCTTACGAATGCGTCTTTAGAATCTTTAGAATAAGAATATTTTCTTTTTATTCTTAAGAATATAAATAAATCCAATATGCATTAAAAATAATTTATGAATACAATAATTTCTTCTGATATGAATTCTTGAAATGACATGTCTTTTGAATGACACATAAGCTATTTTTCAATATTATTAACATGAATTTTCTTTATTACAGGTCAGAAACAACTCAGGTATTCATCTCACAGACTTCATCAAAGAAAAAACAGTCGATAAATTAAAGCATCTCTCTACACGAATTGATGCATTTGTCTTCAAAAGGTAGATGAAAATCTGCCCTATAGAGCTCAAAAATTATTTATTATGTAAGAAACAATTTTGTCATAAAAAAACACACGCAAAATGCCAAATTTATTTATTTAGTTAGTTTATTGTGAAATATATGTGTATGTATTTTGTAGTTGAATAGTGCAGAATAAATAAATAATTTCTCACAAAAATTATGTTTTTTATTTTCTTTTTTAGTTTAATCAATAACATGTGATTGTGTTTTCTTTGTTTAAAAATATGACTAAACAAAATCACAGGTTTTAAAGTATTACTATACAGAATATTTTACACTGCATTCCTCGTGATAATTATTTACTTGATGGGAAAAGTTCGTTCTGAATTCAATATATTTACACAAAATAAAGTTTCAAATATGGCATGATATTAATAATTTGAAACATGTTTAATGATAAAAATAATTCCTTCCAAATATAATCCAGGACAAATAGTTAAATCAAAACGAACCACATTTAGCATATAGGGACTTCTTGAGTTATAATTGCTCACTAAAAAATGTTTTTTTAAATGTTTATTAGATTTTTTTCTTAAAAATTAATTTAACCAACGCTTTTCCACATTACCTTCAGATATATTACTATTCAAACTCTGTCATAATGATATTTTAAATTTTTATATGCCTTTTATTAATGCCAATTTTAATTCTGTATAATTTTTCCTTTATTTTAATATTTTTTTCAAAAACAATTATACTTTTTATGGTTTTGTTTACACTAGATTTAAATTTAAATGATTTTTTAGTGTGCACGTTATAGCTGCTATATAATTGAAATTAAATTCTGAAAAATAATAAATGTGTTAAGGGTATAACATTATCATGCTTGATGTTTCGAAATTCCTGTAAATTGTTTGATATATAAATAAAGCATTTGTAACTTATGCTAAAATAATCATTTTCTACTTGTTAGTATACTCCAACTATTTAATGTACTTTAGTAGCGTTAGTATACTTTAAAGCTTCAACATCTTCAATTTCTATTATCACTAATTTTTCACTTTAAGCTCTTTGATATATCCAAAAATTCAATATTATGATTATATGTAACCAATCTTTTTTTTTACTTATATCCAGATGGCTCTCTTTCAAATAAAATCAAACTCCAGTTAAAATTCATCACTAAACTTTAATATTGCTTTTTCATAGGAAACACACAACCATAAGAAGCTCGAAAATATGAGTACAATGAGTGAATGAAATAAAATGAGTAAAAACGTGATAAAGAAACTAAAATTTTGTAAATTAAATAAGTGTAAATTTGTAGTAGAAATGTGAGAAAAATATTTGGTATCAAATTAACATTCGTTTTATGAATAATTTATTTTATTACAAAAACTAACATTCATTATTTTCAAAAAAATATTTAAAATTTTGTTACATTCTTGGATTATAACTCGAGAAAGTTTTCACTTGAACGTGTGTACGTAAAAATAAAGTATACAATTTAACTTTTTTGACTTGTTTAACTTTCTTACCTTTTCTTAAAGTTTGTTAATAATTTCTTGTAACAAAGTAAATAAGTATTCCTCTTGAAAATAATTTCTTAAACAATATTAAATATGTACTGCGCTTTATAATAATTTTAGCGAGATTAAATACATAATATAATTGATAATAATTTTGATAGGATTGAATAATTATTTTATAATTTCTTGTAAGTTCCTGAATAGGAAAAAAAAATTAGAGAACTAATTAAATTTGAAAGCAAAAGTTTTTCGAATTGATAAAAGTTTTTCGAATTTAGATAAAAGTTTTTCGAATACAATATGTTAATTTCGTTAAAGAAAGTGCTTAACAACAATTGCTCAGATCGATGAACAAAATTAAAAATAAATACCTTTGAAAAAAAGTTATATTATTTAAGTAAATATAACTAAAACTTTTAAGTTATATTTGTTAAAAAAATTATCATTCAGTTTCTCCCAAAAGATGAAGGCTATTGAAATTCAAGAATTCAACGCCATATAAGAAGAAATTAATTTAAAGCTTCATGCAGCTTGTCATAAAATTCCTTTCCGAGAATTTAACGAGACTCTTGCTATTTTTGCATCCCATCAAATCCCTCAAAATCATATTCAAAAATTAAATTTGCAAGCAAAATTTCTACAATCCGATTATAAAAATTTTATATTACTTCAAATATATGAAAACAACATTTATACGGTTTATACATATGACATTTCGAACTAATTAAACGAATAACTTGCAGTTCATTTTCATATCTTATCAATTTTATTATTTTTCATATTCATTGATTTTATGGTGATGCTTATATAATATAATTCATAGTTATTGCAACAATTCTGAATCATTTCCTTTTTATTTTCATCTATACATATTGCACACAGAGAAAATATCGTAAACACTTAAAATTCTGCAGACAATTTTTTCAAATATTGACATCTAAACCACTTTAACATGAAATAATTTTAATACTAATTTAATCTGGTTTGTATCATATCCGTAAAGAGCTTTGTAATCGATTTTTCACTCGTTTATTAGGTGCTAATATTTTGGAATTTTGCTATTTACCATGTTAATATGCTATTGTAAAACTTTGCAGAACTTAATCATCAATTAATTGATTAATTCGATTTATTTTTATTCCATAAGGTGGCGCCATCTGGAATGAAATTTGAAAAATAGATTGGTTTCTATATTTTTATAATATTAATACTAATGATTTATAAATTAAAGGTTAAAAAGTAGATTACAATTAAAATTTTTAAAAAAATCTGCATCTTAGTATATACTTTAAAGTATGTTTTTGATTAATTTTCTTATTAAATTTATTGTATCAATATATTTGTCATATATTAAGAATAATCCTGCACTTAATCTGAAGTCAGTATATTGCAGCTACTGAACTATATGAAGAGCTTCAGGCCAATATTTGTGACTATAACGCTCTCTCATTAAAAAATTATAAAACAATCTCTTTATCTGATATCCTGTTAAATTTAAAACCGATTCTGACTTAATACAAAATAACAAATAAAAAAATAAACTATTTTTACCGTTTCATTAAGTAAACTAATTATTGTGTGAGTATTCGTTCCAATACTTATTAGGCGCCGAGATCAGACAAACACATGACATCCTAGTGAATTGCGACACCACGTCGAATGGATCGCTACGATATAAAAAGTGAATGTTAATTTCCGTTAATCTTTGGCTCATGATTTTGTGATATCACCATTCATATCATATATATTAAAATCTAATGTCACGATGTTTGTATTCGTATTCCTCCGAAACGGCTCAACCAATTTTCATGAAATTTTTTATATGTATTTGGTAGGTATGAGAATAGGTTGTAAAGTATATTTCACAACGCTAGGTAATGAGGCTGTTCCTATCCACGTTCACCGTACGATGAGAAGATCAACGCTTGCTTGAAATCATCGCCACTGTGGCGTCTGGTGAAAAAGTCTAGCTAAAAACAAACAAGTGCGTCCTAATGCTACACGATCCATCTTCTGACACATTCTCGGATCAATTGTTAGATATCGGTGATGGAAAAGTTGCTATCTATGAAAATACTGAATGCATAAAATTTCCCACTAATTTCTGCACTGTCGTTGATTCTCAGAATGCTCTCATTGACCGCATATTTCCCGATGTACGCACACAATACATAAATCATGCGTGGCTGACAGAAAGAACCATTTTGAAGCCTCAAAGAATGTGGACGTCGACGATTTAAACTTCAAGATACAGCAGTCGTTGCCAGGCGGCTTGGTATCATACAAATTTATCGATACAGTTTGCGATGCTCATGAAGCTGTCAATTATCCAACAGAGTGTTTGAACTCACTGGATTTGCCAATCATGATACCACACCTTCTACGACTGAAAATTTGATCTCCGGTTATTTTACTTTGGAATCTGCACCCAACACGGCTGTGCAATGACACACGATTGGTCATTAAAAAATTGATGAAAAACGTTATCGAAGCCATCATTTTGAATGGTAAATTCCAAGACGAAAATGTTTTGCTGCCACGAATTCCAATGATTCTCATAGACGTGCCAATCGAATTCAAACGCGTTCAATTTCCTATTAGATTCGCATTCGCAGTGACAATCAATAAGTGGCAAGGCCAAACGATGTCTGTTTGCGGCTTAGATTTGGGCACATCATGTTTTTTACACGTGGCATGTTCTCAAGTGGGCAAACTATAGAGCTTATTTGTGTTGGCTAAAGGCGGACTGAGAAAAAATATCGTACACTCAGTTGCTCTTCGAAATGAATATTGATTTTCTTTATTTCATTTTTATACTTCAGGACAAAAATATATTACTTCTTTTGCTTTACGATTAAACAATGTATATGTTCGTTACGTTAATGAAATACATTGTAATGAGAAAATGAATGGTTGGTGTTTTTTTTGTTGTTTTTTTTTATCGGCGATCATCGTCTACAGTGCTCCATTCCTCTTTCTGTCATAGATCCCCTCCTTACACACTTACAATACATTCGTTAACAACCAAAATATTCAATAAAAATAATTTATAAGGCAGAACAACGTTTGCCGTGTCAGCTAGTTTTTCTATATAATTGATAAATTATAACAATTTAAAGGAAACACGTAGCTGCTTCAATCGGAATAATCTTGAAGATTAACTAAGTTAGATTAGTCATAATGATATGACTTATTGGCATGGTCTAAATTCATATGAAGCATTATTCATCGTAATGAATTGCGTCGAGAAAGAAAGCTCTCTCTTTATCAACTCTTGATTATATTCTTCTTCCAACTTTTTGGTGTCACTGCTCAGAGCCGGCCTTCTCTATGAAGGGGCCCTAAGTAAAAATAGTTTTTGCAATTTCTTTTTCGGTGCTTTAAATAGCAAGTGCATTTAAGCCTTTGAACACATGCTTGACCAAAAATAACTCTTCATTAATTTTAATTTGCTGAAAGAGAGCTCAGCACTTTCTATTGTATCTGGCAACGTAAACAAAAGTTTTAATACAGTTAATACATTTAGATAAAACTCTTTATAATTATTATTTTGTATGTATTGTAATATATCTTGTGCGTTATTTACGTCTCTTTCATTCAAAATCAAATACCGTAGCAAGCAAATTTCCTGTATTAGGTTTTCATCAACATCTTTGTTATAAAACTTTACAAAGTTTTTGGATTATTTCTCAAATTCATGTTTATCTAAAGTTTTTATATCAGAGATTAATTTGAAATCAGAAATAACATTTGGTATACTTTTAAATCTTTCTATTTGTACAATAACAGTATCAATTACAGTGTTAAAAAATAACATTTAAACTCCTGTACCGGGTTTTTTATAACTTCGTCGTCTGCTAATTCGGAATATAATATTTTTCTTTTTCATATTCGTTTTACAGGAAAATATTCAAATTATTTGCTAGCACTTTTGCTTCTTCTAAAAATGTGTTAAATTCTGTTCTTAAATTTTGAATTTCAGTTTTAATTTTAATGACTAAATTGAAAGCCGAGTCAAGAACAATTGTTTTTGTTTGAAATAGTTTATTGATATGCTAATTTTGGACAATATAACAAACCTACGATTAAACATAAATGGCATTTCTTCTCTTGCATCTAATAAACTTTTAGCTTCGGATACCGCTGTATTATCGTTACTTACATCAATAAATTCTTTTGTACATTACAAGTTTGTTCAAACTGTGCATACACTGCTTTAACCTAATCTATTTTGGCTTCCCAACCAGTGTCACATAATAGTTTAATAGTAATGTTTCTATGCTTTTGTGGAATTTCCCACCTTTTTGAAGATGTGGAAAATAAGCAATATAAACGTTGCAATAATTCCAAAAAAAATCTACAATATATACTGCTGGAAGCGTAATTTCACAAATTAATAAATGTGATAGTCAAGACACATAAATGGCATGCGGGTTAAGAGAAAGTATTCTGGATTGTAAACCTTTATATTTCCCTTTCATGTTGCTACCATTGTCGTATGCTTACCCTCTACAATCCATAGTATCTAAATCAAGCTTGCTTAATCTTTCCTATAGAGTTTTTGCTAGTCCTTCATCATCATATCAGTTACTTCAATAAACCCTATAAATAACTCACTTATAATTAACTTTTCTCTTCAAAATTTACATACCTAATAATGATTGAATTTTGTTCCTTATGGTTAATATCAGGAGTACAATCCATTTGGATACTATAGTACATGGCTGCTTTTATATCGTGTTTAATTTTGTTAAGGACTTCATTTTCCTAACGCAGAAAAAATTTGTTCTTGTGACCTATGTGCTAAATGATGCACAGTTCTAATTTCAGAATTTTTTATTTTGTTTAGATTATTTATTATCACAGGATCATATTTACTTAATAATTTGATTAAACTTTAAAAATTTCCATTATTAGGCGTACCTATTATCTCATGGATTCCTCGAAGTGAAAGATTATTACATGCTAAAAATAGAATCACATCTACAATTCATTAAAATAGTAATTTCAGTCGTGCCGTTTCTTTACTTATATTAACTTGATTTCTTTTATCAATAGTCGAACATAAATTTAGTCGTTTAAGTAATTCTTTCCAAGCAATAAACAAATTAAAATGACAACTAGAACGCTCATGATCTTGGATTACAGTTGACAGTTTTTTGCAGTTATTATAGCCACCTATAAATCGTATAGTTTGGTCATCCCTTCTTTTGGAAAACAGTATACAACAAAAACAAAATACGGAGTTTTGCGTTTTTGAATAAATTAACCAGCTGCGAAGTTGAGTTTCACCATTTCGCATTTTTTAAAGTAGTATATAGTGGAAAATGATATATCTTCAGCGTTTTTAGAAAAAACTCTTTTTTGTTGTACAGAACTGATTTAACACACAACATTCTAAATTTTAAAGTTATAATACTTGGCCATAAACCAGGATCATTTAATACTCTCTTGATCATATTTGTTATCGTCATTTTCGTCATTATTTTCAGATTCGGACATATTTGTATAAACACACGATTCTTCCACAAATTTCACCGTTTCAACATTTTCATTGCTAGACTGTGTACTTTGGGCGGAACTTTATACCCCCGTTCAAGTTTGAATTGCAACTTCTGACGTCGAAGCAATACCTTTGACAGAATTACGACGTAGTCAAGAAAACAGATCTACTTGTGACTTCTTGAAGTTTAGCTTTTCTTCTCTTTTTGACACTCAAAGGAATATTTTCTTGCCATGGACAGGGTTATATCTAAGAGTATTAAGCAGTTTATAGAATGAATTATCAAATTATTATATGCTATACTATAAGCTATTACCTAGTAGATGAGGTAAGTGATGGTAAATCTACTTAACTTACATTAAAAATATGTTGAGTACTTGCACTGGATTATAATATATACTGCGTATATTTCCAAATCCGTCGACTGCTCCATTTAAACTTTTTCCTTAATTCTTTTCATTCCGGTCATGGCCGGTGAAGCAGTATTGCAATGTGCATTGCGAGGAGTTTATCGTTTAATTTATCTTCGTTTTACTTTTTGTGTGAATAACTTAATATAAACAAACATGCATAGATGCATGCATAAAAATATTATTTTAGATTTAGAAAAAAGTAAATGGCTGATGATTTACAAGTCCATTTGAACACAGCCTCAGCTGCGACTTCTGGACGCCTCTTGCACCCAGAAGTCACGCCGCTCTGCCTTAACATGTCTGAAGGGGATTTCCTTATTCATAAATGAACCCCCCCCCCTTTTATAGGTATCACTACGACCATTGCCGTGTCAGTTGACGTTCAGTCAACCACATGGAAACAAACTTGTATACTTTCAGTACGTGTAAACGCTATTATTGTTCAGAACACTATTTTAATTCTTAATCACGGTGGAGGCACCAATCAGTCTCAGGGCCCCGGTGCTTAGCGCTCGTCGCACCAACTAGATGGCCGGCCTTGTCACTGCTACATACCTCTAGTTCCATAATTGGTTGGAAACAAACTCCAGGGGCACTAACTCAAAGATTTCAGAGTTGAATTGACAATGTGGTCAAGCGAAAGCTTCTTCCATAAAGAAATAAAAGTTATATTCACACTAGAGCTGAACATAAACCAATAGCGAATATACAGTTATGATCTTGTACTTGAGGTCACGATGTTTCCAAGACACTCGTTCTGCGAAACATCACTCACTAAGAGAGTCAATATCTTGCATTTTGTTTTGCTCGTTTTGCTAATCACTGCTTAGGGCAGGTATCCATTAAGCGGAGTTTTGGCTGTAACCTCAAAGATAAAAATGTAATTAATTTAAAGAAATTAAATTAATTTTATCTCAAATTTTAACAGAAATGTGAGATAACAAAATTATCTTACATTTTTCAAAGTATGTCTTAAAATAATAAATAGGTAAAAAAAAAAATATGCGTAATTTTCCAGAAACAATTTGAAACGGAGGCAATTTATTCTTTGTTTAAAGCCCTATTAACACTTTCGATATTGAGTTTAGAGCATACATAATTCGGATTCGTATCTTAAAGATCTGCACGAATTTGTTCATTTATCTCTTATTCAACGCGGAGTTCCAATAGTAGCTCGTTTTACGCAACAAAATGACGGTCACATCAAATAACTAATCATATGAAAAACTAATCACAAATAACTAATCACATGATTTTTTTCAATAATATTTTTTATTTATATGTTTTTATTGGAAACATTCTTATTAGCACCTTCTATCGGTGACCTTCCGAACTACAATTCTTTTACTGTTAAAAAGTCTTCTTCTCTAAGAATGCTTTAATCCTGGATTGAACCTCTATGTCATTATTTGTTCCTTTTACTTTTCCGCATAAAAATAAAGTGAGAGAAACTCGAGTCGATAGAAAATCCATCCTCAAAAGTTTTCTTAACATTTACCTGAGTATTTTGATTATATATATATATATATATATATATATATATATATAT
>JAPMOR010060632.1:3107-16654 GCA_026543865.1 Argiope aurantia | reverse complement strand
GTGTGTGTGTGTGTGTGTGTGTGTGTGTGTGTGTGTGTGTGGTTCATGATGTTTTTTAAATCTTAATTAATTTCCTATTTTTTTATTTTAAATTAGCCCATATTACTGTATTATAAAATTTTCTCTCATTTCCAAATCCAAATCCCACTTATTTTATTTAACTATTGGCAACATTTGCTCTCAAAATTACTTTTTTTTTTCCCCTCGCCAAGTACGAAGGAATAAAAATTCGTAGCGTCTTTGCAAGTTTTTCAAAGATACCTTTACCTTTCAAAGATTCCCATTCCTGAGCCGACAAGTATCATAGAAATCTCTTTCGGAATCTCTGAATGAAACTACAGTGGGAAAAAATTGCTCTTTTATTGGGATGTGAGCGGATATCTTTCTACTATCGCTTCTTCCTTCTACAAATTACGCCTCCCGGAAATCAAAGCTAAAATTAAAAAATTTTCTTCTTTTCAGCCATGAATCTGCAAAATTATGTTTACAAATATATAATTTTATCTCAAAAATTGTAAGTCGTTTATAAAATTTGGATTAAATGCGTTCAAAGGTAAATTTCCTGTATGTGAATAAAATAAGTCAGCGTTGTGAGACAATTAATAGAATTGAATTTTAGTATAAAATCTTCACACCACAAAAATTAAGTTTAGGCGTAATTAGCCAAACAGAAGAGATATTATTCTATAATTAGAAGGTGTCGATCTAAACGGGCTGTTATCCTATTAACAAAATCTCAGATTTGATGGTACAATTGAATTAAAGAAGCTTATGCAGAGAACTATTAAATCGGAAGAATACTTATGAAATAAAAAAGTAATATTTGCAGTACACTTTAGATGTAAATATATAAGAACATTTGACATTTTATTTTCTTGCAGGGAAATCTTCTATGTCCATAAAGTTCAAGAAAATTGAAATCAAAATTATCTGCAAAATCGGATTGAAGCAAACAGAAATTCATTAACAGTAAAAAAATTCAACTCCGAATACAAATTTTTAAAAATGCTCAAAAAAATAGCAATAATTTTTAGTTTGATCCGTGAAGAGAGAATGGAATGAATCATCATAAATACTATTTATTCTAGCTTAAATGTATTCGCACACCGATAAATATGTCACTTTAAATTTTTTTTTTTTTTTTAAAAAAACCTCTTTAGGTTGCTTGCTGCCTACAAAGAAGTTAGGATTTATGCATCCGATAAAGACGCAGATAAAAGAGGCGTGGAAAGCTGTCGAATTACAGACGACGAAGAACGATTATATATATATATATGAGTGTGTGTGTGTGTAATGATATTTTAAAATTTTATTTAATCCTAATTAATTTCTAATTTTTTAGCCTAATTCAAATGTCTAATGTCAAAGTCATTCAAAAATATTCTCTTATTTCCTAATTCCATTCCACTTTTTCTATTTAATTAATTCAACTGCAGCTTTGTAAAAATTATTCATTCAGCGGTCTACATGCGCTCTATAAAACGGCTGATCGCAGCATTTACTCACGCTACGAGTGAAGCGATAAAAATCCCTAATGTTTACATCATTCTTTCGAAGATATCTGAGATTCCCTTTTTTTAAGTCTACACTTGGCAAAGAAATCCTTATCAAAATCTCATATTAAAATCAGCGAAAGAAAAAATGTCTGTCCCTTTTCATCTTGTGTCGCGATGTAGACTGACGTATCACTTATTCTCTGTATGAAAATTATGCCTCCAGGATTGAAATCAATCGAAGCTAAAATATCAAAATTTTCTTCTCGGTCACGCATCTGCTAAAATATTTTTACATATATATGCTCTGGAAAACATAGAAACATTTCTCTGAAAAAAATAAGAAGAATCACCAAATAGTGATATTTTAGCGATGTTTGTATAAAAACGAGAGTAATGGAGTGATGATGATGAAACTGTGAAAATTGAATTCAGAAAAGTAGTTTCATTATTAATATACAATGATAAAATAATAAAAAATTATACATACAGAAATGAATAACTTACATACGGTATGAAAATCGAAGAAAATAATCTTTTATCAATCAACATTAGAGACCCTGCTTCAGGTGCAATATTTTCAACATGCTGATCTTCTCTGTGTACAATACATTTTATTAGCATCATCAAGTCAAGTCATTATATTTTTATTTTTTAACATCATTGCTGAATTGCTAACATCATTGCTAGCATATTTCGCACTCTATTATGAATTTCCATAAACTATAAACGGTTAATTAATGGTTTAATTCTGATAATGTGATACTGAAAAATAATTAGCTGCTGACTAAATAATTCAAATATTTCTTTAAAACTAGGAAAAGGTAAATTTTTACATAAATTAAATTTTCAGAAACGAATATTTTGTTTGATGGCATTAATTAATATACAATTTAAAATTATTTTCATTAACAAAAATTATTCATTGAGAATGTTCCTTATTTTCAGTGTTGTTCTTTAAAACTAGAGGTACATTTTTAAGTAAAAGTCATATTAATATAATAACAAAGCATAAATTTATACACTGTTAATCTATACTTTATAAATAAAGCTCAATGTGTGTGTTTGTGTTTGTGTGTGTGTGTTGGCGCTCTACAGGCCAGGTCATTTGTCCTGAAGCTACCAAATTTGGTACATGTATACCTTAGATGTCGGGAATGTGCACCTAGGGTTCCTTTTTTTGAATTTTTAATTACAATTTTAATTATTAATTAAAAACTAACTTTCCCGCCAAAAAATCTTTCATTTTCCCCACCGCCAAATGAGTGAGGCTTCAGGGTTTTTTTTTTTTTTTTTTCCAACAGTAATGAGGCTAGGGTTAAAATTTTTCAGCCGATTATTTCAAACGATTCTGTTTATTTTCTTAATGTTTTATGCATTTAAAATTAAACATTGTTAATTAATCGATCTTTCAGATTCATTCTGAAGTACTTTTGAAGTAAAATAACACAGAATAAAGGAAATTAAAAATGTCTAATCTGCATAGGTTACCCCAACTGGCGTAGAAAAATTCACACATTTGCATTACCGTAACTGGCGTTGAAAATTCCCGCATGCGCATTGTGATCTGATTGTTGACAATATTATCAACGGATGATTCTTGACTTAAATTACTTTTAAGTTAGTTGCATGCTTTTGTAATTAAATTGTATTTATGTTAGTTATATAATTTTTGTATATGCTTATAGTTTTAAGTACGTTTTTTAAGTAGTATTTTTAAACCTGTTTTCGACCGATTATTTTAAACGATTCGTTTTATTTTTTTATCGTTTTTCGTTTTATATAGTGTTTGATGCATTTAAAATGAAACAGTGTTAATTAATTGATCTGTTCATGATGAATCTGGGAAACTTTTGTTGAGAAATTCTTGTGATATTACATAAATTAAGAAAGATATTCTTTAGTGCCCATAAAGTTTAAACGCTCAGTGACTCTGTTATCAGTAATCATATTATAAAAAAATACTTTGTTTGAGTAAAAAATATTATTATATTAATTGCAGATTAATTCTTTCCACTTTAATTTAAAGCATAAATTCTACGAGAGGTAACAGAAAATTAGAGAGATACATATTACGTTATGATTGAAGGCCTTTATAATATTATGAGTGAATTATATGACCCTCAAAATTTGAAGTTTTAAAATATTTTGATGAAGAATCTATTAAAATGGAATTGCGTAAAATATTTAATTATTAAAATTTAAACGAACATTAAGATTGGCGAACCGGCTGGTCGCCAAATGCGGCTAGTTATATAATAAGGCATAAATTAATACACTATTAATAATATAATAAGACATAAATAAAAATATAAATTAAATATAAATTAATATATATTAAAAATATAAATAAAAATTAAAAATATAAATAATAATTACTATTAAAAATATAATAAGGCGTAAATTAAAATACTATTTAATCTTATTTTAAATAAGAAAAAATATGCAATGAAAATTTTTCCTATATCCAATGTTGTTCTAGACAGAAGTAAATTTTTACATAAAATTCACTTTCTGCAATGTATATTATATTTAAACTCATAAATTAATACACTATTTAATCTTATTATCAATAGCAAAAATTGTAAAATGAAATGGTCCCCGTATTCAATGTTTTTCGTTAAAATAATTCGTCAGTGTCATTCATTACAATAATTCAATTAGCTTATAATTAGTTTCAATGTCAGCCTTCAAATACTGATAATGGAAATGAAGTTCTTTAGCAATCACTAATTACCTGCTCAGTTACAAAAATAGGGTTCAGTAATATCCAAGATATAATTGTTTTACTTCATTCTCTTTCGAAACAGTTTTATTTCAAATACCTAATTTACATTAAGTTTTAAGCCCATTCATTATTAAAATATCAAAAATATTTTAATTTCGTTGTAAATTTACATAAATATTCATAAAAATTTTACCAAAAAAAAAACCAATTCTCCTGCCATGATATAAGTGTAACATTTCAAATAAAGTGCAAAAACAAAGAAGAAAAATATGCAAGTTTAAATGTCGAACAAACTGTCCAATCGAGGTTAATGAAGGTCGCTTAAGCAGCCTTGTTAATCATTTGATAATGGGCGTGACAATTGAGAAGCTAAGCTAGATCAAGACAAAAAAAAATGAGTGTTCTTGATTTTTGAATGGTATAAAAGTGGCTGATAGATCCGAATAAAATCATTCGAATTCGTTTTCTCTAATCGTATATATCTCCTCGTGGAAACAGCTCCAACACTTTCACCACACAACATGCTTTTCAAGGTAATATATGACTTTCAACTTTTTATTTTAAGATGTAAATAACTTAATTATCATTGAATGAATAGTGTATCAATAATGGAATGATGTAATATTAAAATATTATACTGTAATAGATGTTCTTTAGATCATAGAACGTCGAAAAGAAATATACTTTATATTATTCTTAATTAAAGTTTGATTTATAAACTTTAAACCTAATAATTTCTTACTATGCTCTGATGGAAATTTTTTGAATGTGGTAAATTAATATTCTACCTATTATTTTGAAGTTCTGAAATTAAACTTAGCTTTTTATTAATTTCCTTTGAAAACTTGAAAATTTGCTATCCAAACTCCTTATTTCAATTTAAAATTTAGGTTTCCATATTATGACTAATTCCGCAATTCACTTTTCAGCTCATGACCATAAAAAAAATTATTATTTGACATATTTAAATAAATTTAATGCCTACGTAAAATTGCAAGAAAATATTTTGTAATAAATTGGCTTTAATAAAATTTGCGAAAAAAAATTTAAAAGCTTAACTACAAACGATAATTAATTTTTGTTAGAGCTATTAAATATTAACTGTTTATTACCAATCAAGCTTTATAAGCAAATCTAATAAGTTACTATTATTATTTTTTATTTGCTTACATTTTACTTATCTGGGCATGCATTTTTATTAAAATAAGGAAACTGAAATGACATGAAGAATTACTTTAATCACATGAAGAATTTAGAAATTTCTCTTTTAAAACTTAATCAATTATTCGGCTTCTTCTTGTTTCTAAACGGTCCAATAATTCATAAGCTTTTTAAAAGAACTTTAAATTAAGTATTTTTAGGTGCAAAGTAACATTCATCGCTTAATCTCAGTTCTGTATATTTCCTTGATCGCTACATTGCAAAATGTATGCGCAGAATTATTTCTTTACTCAGATTTTGTATGCTAATCCTATGTGTGTGTTTTCCCGAATTCATTTTTACCCCAACATCATATTTATTCTTTTTTCAGGGTCTTCTCCTTCTTTCCATCGCCGCTGTAGCCTTTGCTCAGTACGGACACGGTTATGGTGCTCCAGCATACGGTCACAACGACTATGTAAGTTATAAGTGTAATATGAGATAACCAGATGGTTCGAACTCACCGGACATTCTGGCATTTATAAATTCTCTTAGTGTTTTATCCGAACTTCGCTTATAAATATGTACTTCATAATAGAAATTTTTGTAAAGTTTAATGGAATTGAAAACTTTCATTTGAATTTTTTATGTATGTAGAATATGGTCACCTAAATTATAGGGAGAAATCAAAGAAAACTCTTCTTCCGATTATTATTATAATTATTCTTTTTCTTTTTTTTGGGATTCGAAAACGGAAAAAAAAAAACGATTTAAACTTGAGTGTAGCATGATATGCAATATAATAAAAAGAACTGACTCGTTTGCCCTATTTTATATTTAAATTTTACTCTAGATTGCAAAGCACAGGATGCTTGCACACATAAAAAAATGTATTTAATATTCATTGCCATAAAAGTGGGTATAAATTATGAAGCTGAAAAAAAAAGTATTGGGGTAAAATACAGCTTTAAAAAATTTAAGAACTTATGAAAATTAAAGAAAAGAATGATTAGGAAACAACAGTATTAACATTAAAAGGTTGACTCTTAGTTTATCATAAACGAAATATGTAAAGAAAAAGTATTTCAATCGTTAAAAAATTCGAACTCAAACTCGAGATCCATGTTTCAAATCTGAGACCGCAAAACACATGTTTGTAATTATATCTGTCTGTATGTGAACACGATAACTTAAGAACGCTTTGAGGTTGACAAAATTAATTTTGATATATGGGCTTCACTAAATTTACAGATATTTATCAAATTTTGAATGAAATCCATTCAGTGTAAATTTCTCTATTCTGCTGTACGAATATAAATAAATTCAATAACTACAAAACATAAAAAAATGAATACATTAAATTTGGTATACAGGTTTAGGAATTAGAATGTAGCTTTTTATCAAATTTTAATCCAAATTTGTCAAAAGATTGATCATCCGACGGTCAGTAAATTCAATAACTTAAAAATGCAATGGCTTAAATAAAGAAAATTTAGTATGTACTATTATGGCAATAAATATATTTCTGCATCAAATTTTTGACTGCAATTGAGATGCTGTGTGCAGCATAAATTGTACAAAATATTTTATCTTAATCAATCACATATTTTTTATCTTTTATAATAAATTACTTTTTATTGTGAAGAAGTTATTTAATCACAAGAAACTTTAACGTAATCAACTTTTGCTTATCCTTATGATTAGCGAAGCGAATTTCAGAAAAATCTTAATATTCGCTTCTATTAAACATTTTTAAGAAAATATATATATATATATATATATTCTAATTTTATATGAAAAATCATTGCTTCATCAGTGTTTGCATACTACAGAAATGAGTAGTTCTTTGAATGAGGATTATATTATTATGAATTTTAAGGGGAAAGAAGGCAAATAAAATATATATAGTACGCTCCCGAGTATCCTGTTTAATGTGGTGAAAGGACAGGCCATATAACAAAAAAACTGCATTGGCCTGAAGTTCTAGGAACTCCTTTCTTTGATCACCAATATCAGTTTTTATAACAAAGCTCGTTGTTATAATATGTTTTTTTTTCATTTCTTATTGAGTACTAAGCCCTCCCTTTTTCTATGTGAATGCAGCCGCTGCCTGGTGAATCATAGAAGCAGTTACTGATAACATTTCGAGTTAAAATAGAAGGCTCTCCACTGGTAGTTTATATATTGCACTGCACATTTCAAAAGAAAAAGTAAATTAAAGGATATAAACTGTTCACCTAGTAAGATAAATTCTGTAATGCCTAACTTAAATGCAGGGAACATAAACAAAATTGCTAATACAATGCATTGTCTTCCTCTTTAAATTATAATAAAAAGAAACTAGGATAATACGGAAGCCTGATAGTCGTGGAACGGATACTCGGGAGTGTACTGTACTTGTAAACATAGACGATAAAAAAAACTGGCAATTATAATGTTCAATAAGCATCCTGAATATTATGAAATTCACTTCTAAAATCATATTTCAAACTTACTGCTGTTAACAAAAATAAATTTTACAGGCCCAACCCATTCCCTTCCAATACGGATACCACATTGCCGGTGACCACGGTGAATTCACACAGACCCGACAAGAACAAGGTGACGGACACGGCAATGTCCAAGGAAGCTACGGATATGTTGATGCTCATGGAATCTCCCGACAGGTCGACTACGTAGCTGACGGACACGGATTCCGAGCCCAGATCAGAACCAACGAGCCCGGAACCGAAAGCCAGAACCCCGCTAATGTTGAGCTCCACGCCCAACCCGCCCAGGTCCATGCCCCAGCACCCGCTTACGGATATTCTGCCCCAGCTCCCCGACGACACTACTAGGTAAATAATCTCGAATGATAAATTGCTGTTAATTTAAAACATTCAGTTCATATATTATCCATAAGACAATCTAGTTTTTATTATAAGATCTCTTCGATCTACAACTGAATTTCTTTCAGATTGGAAGATTATAAGATGAGTTGATATTTTTCAAAACTATTTTCTATATCTGTCAGTTCTATCTGCAATATATCTGCAATGGAAACTATAATCACATAATATTGCTCAAAAGGCAAAAAAATTTCTATCGAATTGAAATCATTTGATGTTTTCCTAACGTTAATTTTAATGTTTTGTTTAAAAACTACATTGGAAAAATTGTGATTTTCGCTTACAGGCTTGTATAGTTGCTGTACCAATAAGCGATAAAGATTTGACTTCTCTCGTTGAATTATTCTTTAGACTTTCTTCTTTCCTATCTTTCCTTCTTTTTTATTTAGTCGCCTAGTGTGGGATAGGTAGAATGATTTCTTAAGAAGGAATAAAATTACCAATCCCACAGGTGGTTGAAGGGGATGTCGTTCTTCAAATTCTTCAAAAGATGAAAGCTATTTTCTGTATTTTTGGCAAAATCCCTTTCAGAACTTTAAAAATTTACTCCGTATTTTAAAACTTAAAAGTCATCTGAAGGTCTTCGAATAGAAAAAAAATATGATTTTTTGGAAATACTCTTTCAGAAATATAGTACAATCATTTCCATGTCTTAAAATCGCTTATTTATAATCGGAAAAAAATTTTGCAATCGAAGCCTGTCTAGCATTTTGATTTTACTGCCGAAAATTAGCATAATCGTTCTATGCAAAATAAATTTATTTCTACTGAGTCTATACGAATTTATATTATTCTCATCTGTTGTGTAAAGGCATCCCTACAATGCGATATCTAATTTTTGGTGAACGGAATAAAAAATTTTCTATAACGTTTTAAGAAACAGCCGTAGATCAGAATAGGGATTTTGTATCTAGTGATTGTCTGCGAAACTATTTCATTCCCAGAAGTTAAACAAAAAATTATAATGTGAGAGTTAATTTCTGAAAAAAGAATAATAGAAATTTCATGTAATATCTTATGATACAGCTATATTTCAGTATTCATTTTGAATCTAAAGATTCTATACGAAATTATACTATTCCCATAAGTTGTATTTTGGTCCACCTATAATGTGATAATTTATTCCTCTAATGTGAATAATACTCATTTCTGTAGTATGTACCTAATAATGTAAATAATATTCCTATAATGTGATAAATACTAAAACAATTTTTAAATATTTTACAAAACAGTTATATCTCAAAATACACATTTTGAATCAAATGATTCTATACGAAAGTACACCATTAGCACAAATTTCAAAAAGTCCTCCCATAATCCTTTAATTAATTTGTAAAAAATTGCAATAGAAATTATAGTTTTACTATAGCGTTATTTCTCAATATATGTCTTTTAGAGTTCAATCTCACTTTTCATAACTGTATTACTCCCAATCTAATTATTGAATTATTTGGATTTATTGTATAGTACATTAATCCAAAATTCATCAAATAAATCATTAATTCATCAAGTAAATAGACATTAAGGATTTACTTAGTTAGTACATTAGGTAAGTCAATAATAAGTATTAATGTATCTTATTTTGTATTTAACATACTACATTAAACCCTACATTAAATTTGCCACAGCCAAGGCTTTCATATTTAATTTTATAAAGATTTATCGCACAATAAGCTACGTAATAATGTTTTTTACTTCATTATAAATTACTTAAAACATCATGATCACAAAATTGCCTCTACTTCTTTGACAAGGTATCGGTAACATCTTTGTTATTTTACCTCATCATGCGCATTGTCATAATAATTCATTAGGTTGGCACCATAAATATAAGAAATCTGATTAAAATAATAAATATATAGAATAAACAAGAATAATTCATGTATAATATTAAAAATATAAATTTACCATTCATTATACAAAAATGAAACGAAATGTTGTATTAACTGTTATATTTTTCTTTGTTTTTATTTTATTATTTTTATATTCCAGATCAAGAAAAGAAGGCTTCAAGACTTCATCTCACCAATCTCACTCTACAAATCACTAGATTAAATTATGTATCTCTCTCTTCCCTGTTCCACTTCCTTGCACTTCTTATGCAATAGTAGATGGTATTTTGTCTCCTGAAATTTATTGATTATTTATTACCCATAAAAGAATTTCTTGGAGACAAATTATCACAATAGTTTCTGAATTTATTTATTTATTTTCTTGACAATATTTTTGTGTCTTTGTAAATGTCTATGAAAAATTATAGAAAATAAAATATTTCTTTAAAAAAATCCAGTATTTCGCTTTTTTTATTTGATATTATGGTATGAACATGCCTTAATTTGTGTAAGTAAAATGACAATTTTAATATCCAATATGTGAGCTGGCTTTGCTCATTACAATTCAGTTCCATCAAAATATTTCGAACAAAAGGCAAATTTCGATCAGTAATTCTATTTCAAATCTTCTTAATATACGTATGTAAGCTTTAAATGGAATATGTTAAAACAATATTGGGGCCATCAAAGGAAAATAACTTTTCATAATAGCTTTCATCAAATTTTTCTCTATTTCTTTGCAGTCAAATGAAGCTAAAAAATTTCTTGGTAAAATAAATATTTAAATTAGAAAGATTTTGATTTAAAACTATTAAACTTCCTTTTATTACTATTAAGTAAGCAATCATTAGTTCATGTATAAAGAATCCAGTTGCTCTAAACATTTCGGTTGAAAATCGAATCAGAAAATTTTAATTTCCGAAAAAAAGAAAAGGAAAAATAATGGAAAAATCCTTATTATATTAAAGAACATTTAGAAAATAAAAAAGGTTTAATTTAACAGCAGTTTAAATCGTTTTTTACTAAGTACCGACGGCCTTAAATAACTAGGTGTTTAGTTGAAAATTCGTTATTACTTAACACTTGCTGCAATATGTCAAGTGCTTGTTATAATTTTATATGAATTTAAGTAAAAATAAAGGTCCCGAATAGAAAAGTTTTCCTGTATAGAAAATTAAATAAAATCATTGCCCAGAGAGATAGCAGTCGTAAGGGAAAGGAAAAAAAAAAAAAAAAGGAAAAAAGCGTCGATCAGTACACAAACATTTGCATCATCATGTGTTCACTGATAATAATAAAGATGGAGTCCCTCACTTTAAACACTTTTTTGAGGTGCCATCTACCGGGTATTTGTAACATTATTTGCTAATATTAAAATGGAAGATCAGAATACACAACAGGCAAATTTTATGAATATTTTCTACAGACAATTGCGCAAGTTCGAAATTAAAATAACTTTTTTCTTCACATTTTATTAATACAAATAATATTTTACATATAATACAAATTATATTACAAATAGCATTTTTATTTTATTTTTTTAATTTTATATATATATATATATATTATTTTTTATATGTGCGCACTTGTAAAAAAAAGGAATTAATGTACGAGTAATAACGTAAGGGAAATGAATTAAACTCAGGAAATCATGAACGTCATTTTAAAATACAGTAAAAGCAAATAGAGAACATAGTCTACCGATAATGAAAATGTGGGGAACGAAATAGTTCAGAAATATAATGTATTTTAAAAGAACATGATTAAAGGAATTACGCAGAATAATAAACTATAGACTTAAGGTTCGCATTAGCACACAACAATAAATTATGTTAATAACTTCAATCGTTTTTCAATCGAAATTATATGTAATTCTAAACTGAAAGTTTCAAAAATACATAGGTTTAAAGTCCCAGATACATAAATTTAATTTCAATGATTGCTATGCATATTAAAATGAAATGATTTATATACTTTTCTTATTTATAATAATACAGGTATGTCGAATTTTCCGTTAAAGTAGTTACTCCATTCCTGATCGTATATTATACCGATAATAGATGGCGCCAACGGTTAAATATTCATTTATCGTTTGCCTCTTGTAATCTTACTCATCAAATTCTGAATAATCGTAAAAGAAATTCATAAATATTACCTTAGAAGCGCGCAAAACACTGGTAGCTGGACCTTTTTGTCCTCATTTTTTAAAAATTGATGTTGGAACTAAATTTAAAAAGTTTATTGTTTATTGGACACCAATCAGTAAAGAGATAAAATATCTGAAATTAAGCCTAAACAAAAAAATTCATTTCTATTATTTTCAATTTTTTATGCTTTCTTCTTCATTTTATTTTTTTCCTTCACCTTTTTTTTTTTTTTCTCACATAAGAACAATTTTACTATAACACAAAAGAGGGAATTTGGAATTTTTTTTTTTTTTATTCTAACCTAAAACTTTTCGAAATGGATATTATAATGTGTTTAATTTTACAGTAAATTATTTCAGTAAATATTATTTTACAGCTTCAAAATATGTTTCTACCTTCGACTCAATAAATGGCATTCTGAAATAGAAACAGCGTTCTAAAGTAGTGCTTTCAGATTTAGATTTCTATTTTATCTTTTTAATAAAGTTGTTTTAGCGTCTTGAATCAGGAATAATGTTTTGAAAGTTAGGCTTCTTGTACACTGTTTAGAATCTTACTCTCAGACAACAAAAGAAGCATAAAAAAATAAATGTAAAGGTGATGAAAGAAATTGAAAAGAATAATGAACTATAGAAGAATTTCGAGGCAAAGGAAGAAAATTTTTATTTGAAATTGTGTTTCTGAATTACTTCTGAAACAAAGCTCAGATTACTGCGATAAGCTGGATAAATAAGAACTGCTCTCTGGTTTCAATTCCAAAATTGCATAAAATTAGACAAGTTTTCGATTATACCTCTTTTATTTAGATCAAAGCATGGAGAATCATGCTAGAATCTAAGAAATCTAACCATCCCCAGACCAGATAATCAGAATAAAACCCAATTACCCACAGTTTTTGTTTTCTCGAATATGAAATATACAAAGAATAAATACCATGTTTCTCAAAAAATTCTTCCTCAAATTTTTCATAGAATTTCTGCTCCTTGAGTCCTTACAAAGATATTTTTTATTTTCTCGTGTACGAAATGTACAAAAAGAAAGTATTGTATTGGTCAAAAAATTGGAACTCGAGTCAAACGATTCTCGACGTTTCAGACTTCTATGACTCCGTAAAACAGTTTTTTTTATATTACCTTTTCCCCTGTGAGCAAAATAACTTTAAAGCACTTTGAGCTAGATGGATGAAAGTTGGTATATAATCTTTGCACTAGGTTTGTAGAATTCTACCTAATTTAGAAGAGCTTTCCATTCAGAGGAAGTCAGTTCTCTTCAGCTTTCATAGATAAAATTTAGTACGCAGTCCAGCATCTAATGTACAT
>JAPMOR010060631.1:0-20827 GCA_026543865.1 Argiope aurantia | reverse complement strand
ATTTCATAAGATATAAACTTCAAATTTTATAAATGTATCACAAATAAGAAGGGCGTAATTTATAAGTAGAGAATATATATATACTTAGACTCTATAAAACACTCTGTGAAGCTCAAAACATCATGGCCATCAGTCAGTTTGTTAGCAAAACATTCAAAGAAGCTTTGTTATGCTATAGTATTTTGTCATAAGCCTAGTATTTCACAAGTAAATCATTCTAAGAAGTTCAACCGTAGTTTAAAAAATGCACAGCAGAACTTTATCTGTTTGTAAGACAAAATTTTATAAGTTAATCACTTTGAATTCTCACCTTGACTTAACAATAACTGGTAGAGGTGTTTTGTTCTTATGCCATGTTATGACAATTGGTGTGTTGCCGTGAGCTGTGCACTTAAGGCTGGTGTTATCACCTTCTTTGATCGCTCTGCTTTGATATGTTTCTTCAAATTTTGGTGGGACTGAAATAGAAGAAATGGAATCCCTTCAATTTACTGAAAACTAAACGTAAAAACACTTACCAGAACAGATGAAAGATATTAAATATAAATAATAATTCTAAAAAAATTAATTATTCAAAATACATAGCAATGATTTTGACATGAAGCAAGTTACCACAGTTGCGCTTGGCAAATAATTGCAAATGGTGTGTAGAAGTTTAGTCAATGATTATTATTTACATTTTTCTTTCAATTTTCCCCTTTCATTTCGTGAGGCTATAACGTCACAACTGAATGGGTGAAATGAAAAAAATGGTACAAGTTCCAAATCTTCAGTTCAAGATAATTAAGTAATAAGCTTAGATAGGCAATGTTCTTCTGCACTTATTTGAATTTAAAACATATCCAGAACCAGTAAAGTTTAATATTTCTCTTATACTATTGATAAAATCTATATTCATCGAATGGATTCATAATACTATAAGAAAAAAAAATTGCATAAAAGGTACACTGCTGGGTTTGTAATCGTTTCTTTCTCAGGGATACAAACATTTTATATGTTTACAATTACTGAAAGTTTGATCCCTTTTGCTATACTCTGAAACAAATATGCCATTTATGGTCTTGTTCAACTTCCCTCAGAAGAATTTTTTTTTCTATCTATCTGTTAGTGTTCAAACTGTTATTCTGTGTAACAAGCCAAAATTTAATATTTTTATAGTGTTCTAAGTAGTTAAGTGATCTAGTTGTTTAAGAGCATGTTTTTATAAATTATATGTTAATGTCCAAACTGTTGTTCTACTTATCAAACCAAATTATCATTCAGATTGTTTGTTTTATGGGTATCCAATTGAAATTTCATGAAATCCAAAGAAGTTCAACCTTGATCAGTAGATTAGTTTAGCTTAATGTAGACAAAACATAGAAGAAGAAAGAAGATTGTTAAATCAATCCTCTCTTTGTAAAAAATTATATCCAATTCCAGATAGATAGAACAGCAGAAATATGTCGGTATTTTTTCTAATAGAAGCGTAAACTTCTAAACAAAAATATTTTTGCTATGAATAGAATTCATAAAGAAATTGATTTACACGATATAATAAAAGTCAGAATTTAGTTTTAAATATTATTAAAAAATTTAAAGTTAAAAACTTAAGATCTTATTTTACCTTGGACATTTAGAAAAATGACCTTGCTAAGAGCCGCACCAATACCATTATTTGCCTGGCAGAGGTAGAATCCTTTGTCCGAGAGTTCAACATCCCATAGCACAAGAGATCCGTTGTTGTATTGCCTTATCCTGGGACTCGATGTTACGTATCCGAAATCACCTGGAGAACTTTCTGAAAGCATAAAAAATTCAAATGTATTTCAAAATTATTATCATAAAAAATTATCGATATTTAAGCAATCTTTTATAATTTTTACTGTATCGTTTTAATATAAATTCACCTCGATAAACATACTTTATGAATGTTATTATTACAAAACAATATTTCAAAATCAACCAAGATTGACACAGAGGTGCGTAACGTTCCTAAGAAAAGAAAATTCATGAACCCTTTACCAATATGTTCTGACATTTTTTTTAAATGCGTTGATCAATCAAACAAACAAATCCAGAAATAAATAGTCTGATAAGCATTTTAATAATCAAATACCGAAATACCCTTTTTCCTAATTTTATTTAATTCCTTTTCTTTTCCTCTTAACAATATGAATTCTTCATTTGGAAAATGCAACATGTTTTTCTCCGATTTTCAATCATTGGCTGTTTATAAATATATCTTTATAGACATATTATGCTTTTGAAATCTATTTGAATTTGAATTTGCTAATTTATACTCTAATATTAAGTTTGTAAATTTTTTGGTTTGGGAATTACTTTTATTTCATATAACGTTTAATATTACAAATAGGCTCTGTTTGTGTTTTTTCCCGATGTTTTGCTTGCTTAGTAGCTTGTTTGATTCATTCTTTCTCACTGACAAAAATTATCAGATATATATATATTTTTTAGTCTTTCAAGAGTTTTATTTTCAGATATTTGTTATATGTTTTAATATATGGTGAATCCTCCGAGAGTTTGTCACCAATATAATAGCCTAAAAGAGAAAAACAAGCGGTATATTGGAGTTAGTTACCCTAATACAGATTTGTTTACACTTTTGTTGTTTTGCCTTTTGTGTTGTAAATCTACAACAACAATTTTGTAAGAAATGAAAATTAAAAATAATCGGCAAATAAGCATCCATTAAAGAATTTAATTGAATTTCTTTTTATAATTAAATGTATTATTCATACAAATAAAATATTCACTGTTATTTATTATTGAAATTCTTACCGAATTATTTTATTCTAAATAAAATCGTCTGTTTACGAATTTTGTCTGAACAAAAGAAAAAAAAAAAACCTTTACGCGACACTTTTTGAAATCATTTGTGTTTATTTTAAAATTTTTCATTTTATTATTATTTTACAATTTAAAAGGAATTCTTTATGATTCGTTTTTCTTTTCATGGATTTCCTGTGATTAGTCGATAAGTTTGTGAGTGTTCAATAAACCGACGTTTAGTGATTGGATGATCAGAAATATTATCAGGGATATTATCATTCAGAATTTTATGTGTACATTTCGAAATATATATGACACTGACAGAACGATGTTTGCATCACTGGAAAGTTCCGATTTTATCTTATTAATGGAAATTCGTAAATCATTCCTTGCTCAAACGAAGAAATAGTTGAACCGAGTAAGTGTATTTATTCCTTCAAATATTTGCTTAAAAAAAGCATTAGTCTCTAGTAGTGAAAATATTAGGAAAGGTTGCTCTAATGTGTTCTTGTGTTGTTATTATTAGAATCTTTAAGTTTAATGAACTTGATAAACTACTAGCTGAACTAGCATAGCTACTTGTCCTACGGTTTTTCCACCATTCCCGCTGCTAGCGAAATCGTAGGATTTTTTTGTGAACTTCTGCAGATGCCGAAGACATCACGTGCAAAATTTATTCCATTTCTTTTGAGTTATTCGAAGCAACAATTCCTTAGTTCAATGCACAGTGATGCTACTAGGTTCCCACTCCCGCTTTGAATGAAATGTAGCTTAGAAAATGCTTTAGAAAATATTTTGTTAAAAAAAATTCTGCCCTGTGCCGTTTTCAGATACCGAAAGCATCGAGTGTTCGAATTTTACTGTCTAAAGTACAGACTGTGCAGACGGTTTGCAAAAATTCGTAATTAAAGTATTCAAAAGTGATTCAGCAATTGTAACCCATAAAAGTTCAAAAAGAAATGTTCTTAGATAAAACAATCATTATCAATAAATCTCATAATTTTAATAAAAATATTGGGTAATTGTAACTGTTTCACATTATTATTTATATGATCAGCCGTCTTGATTGACGATATGGCACTGTTGGCATCCTTGGCGAACTAGGGAGCACACTAAACTAGAATGTCACGGTATTATATCATATGCTTCAGCTATTATAATGTTTGTGCTTAAAATTCATGAAACTCAGTTAAATTTTAATAGCTCTAAAACGTTACTTTTTTTGGTTACCTTATAAAATTAGTATGTAATGTATTATTATTGTTAATTTTCTTCATCTTACTCCATGTCAATTTTATGTCCTTCTGGACACTTTCTTCTCGACGCCAATTAATGCGCTGAATCCAAAAGCTCAGGTGATTCTTCCAGTCCTAATTATCACAATTGTCTACTTCACTCGCTAAAAAGTCTTATGAAAAATACTGAACATCACGGCCCCATTGGTGGGAATTATGCTCAAGTCCTAAGAATCACCACCGGCCATATTACAACCCTTCCCGTAGGATGGGAAAGATATAATCAGCCCCACGTCATTTCTTTTCCCATTAGGACGAAGGGAACCAACTACCATGCTTTAAACTCCGCATATCTTGTTTTGAAGTTCACCCCTTCCTTTTGGATTCTGAGCTTTAATAAATTAAATGCGATGCCATATTGTTACGATATCTTCCCGTTACTTTTTCGACATTCAGAATATCGAACAACATCGTGGAGATATTGTGTAATACCTTATTCAGATAGGAAGGTGTGAACTGAACCAATAAATCACAAATGACAGAAAATTTTGGTGTTTTTGAATTAAAAGAGATGTTTAAATGGCAAAACAATGTTGAAATGGTCAAACAGTTTTCTATAATATTTATAAACTATTTTAAGCATCAGTGATTTATTTACTTAAAAATGCATATACAGTCACAGTTAAATACTTATTATAATCAAATATTTATGAGAGAAAGTTAATAACAAATCATAATTTAGCTTGATGTCTAAGCATCCATCAAATTAAATTATTTTTAAACGATTCTAAGACGATCACCATGAGATGGCTTGTAGTAAAATCGGCCTAGAAATCAATCATTAGAAAAACCTGGTAAATGATAATGCAAATATGTAGGAATAACTATTGGAATATGAACTGTTTGACCATTTTAACATTGATTTGCCATTTTAAATCTCTTTAAATTCAAAAACATCAAAATTTTCTGTCATTTGTGATTCATTGGTTCCGTTCACACCTTCCTATCTGAATAAGTTAATATACGATATCTCCACGATGTTGTTCGATATTCTGAATGTCGAAAAAATAAAGGGAAGATATCGTAACAATATTGCATCGCATTTAATTTATTAAAGCTCAGAATCCAAAAGGAGGGGGTGGACTTCAAAACAAAAGATGCGGAGTTTCCAGCATGGTAGTTGGATCCCTTCGTCCAAATGGGAAAATAAATGGCATGGGGCTGATTATTCGAATTTTCTAAATTAATTGAAACCGAATGTGATATCATAGTGCTCTGTACTCAATGAGGAAAACTGAACAATACTGTAGTGAAACAAGTGTTGACAAAATCTTTAATCATTTCAAAATGTTATAGTGTTGTAGACTATGTAATTGCTTGACTTAAAATTTTCTGTTGAAACTCATTTCTACTCTATAAGAATACATCGATGCATTCGTATAAATGTCCTTTATATATTGATTATAAAGAAGATTTCTTTATATTTTGCCATGCATAGCGCTGGATCTCATTGATACGTTTAAGGATTCGAAAATCTAAATAATATCCCTGTATATTCACTGATATAAAAATCATGACTCTTTGAACTGTGATTTTTAATAATACGTATAGTATTTACTACAACGGTAACGATGATATGTCTAAGTCAATTTAATTATATCCACTGTATTTCGAGTAATTGAGTTAAAAGCAACAACAACATGTTATTCTTATTCTAGAAAGACTGGAAAACATAGTAATCTAGGCTGAGAGAATCTAATTTGCTTATTGAGCGCCAAAAATGCGAAGTGTTAAGAAATCTTTGACAAAATCTGGTGATCGGAAATCTGTCTCCCGGTCCATTAATATCTGTATTTGTTTTAAAGACACAAGGACTGAAATTTTAGGCTTAATAATTCATATAATAATTGTTAATTTGCATCAAGACTGGAAGCACATTTAACAATGGATTGGCCATTTTTTGGCCTGTAGGTTCATATATATGTGTGTGTGTGTAACTTTACTTTGTTTGAAGCAGAATGCAGGTTTGAAGACATAGAAGACGCTTTGCATTTTTTAATTCTCTTTAATATTCATTCCGGGAAAGCATTTATTTACAAGCAGAGACGCGGACAAGGCACGTCCGCCAAAATGCGGCATAAAAACAGAAATAAGAAAAAAATATACAAACAAATGATCACTATTCTTATATAACATAGGATTTTTATCCACGTGCCGATGGAATATATGTGTTGACCTTTGACATGGGCAACGGAAGTATCCCTTTCATTTGATGCGTAGTACTGATTGTGCGTTATTTTTACAAAGGAATTAATTAAACCGAAAGGGGAATTAGATCAGGAAATAAGAGAATATTTTACTATGGCTTAGTAAAGATAAAGTTTTGGAAATTAATTTGGATTAAATTAAGAGTTTAAAATATCATTATATATATATATATATATATATATATATATATATATATATATATATATATATATACTGCGGACATGATAATTAAAAGATTCCACTAGTTAGATTATTAATATCGATAGTCAGACTCAATCGATATGTAAAATTCTAATAATGTACTGGTAAAGAATGTATACCAATATATTAGGTCTTCGTGGTAATGCCTATGTATATAACTTTAAAAATTCTCTTAGTACATATTTTGCAATGCTTATTAGAGAAAATGTAAAAGTCACCTGAAACGGTGATTACTTCCCCAGATTAGAATTATAGTTGTCCCTAATTATATGCTCTAATACTCACATCTACGAAGTATTTTATTGATGGTAGAGCTGTCAAAATCTTAGATGTTTCTAATAATGAATATGCACCTTTTAACCAAACTTTATAAATTCTGCAAAACAATAATCTGAGATATCTATAAAGATAGGTTGAAAGTTAGTTAAAGCAAACATATATCACTTTGATTAGAATTCTAACTGAACCTTTAGTACTGCATGAATATTTAAACGGGAAGTAAGTTCTAACTGATTTGCAATTCCATGAAAGTAAGAAAAATATGTTCTTGCTACCAAAGAAAAACCGAAAATGAACTAACTAAAAGAAAGATTGAAACTCTTTTTACAGTGTAAAACAAACTTAATTTGAGGAAAATTTCTCGTCGGTCAAAGATAAATATTGACATTTAAAACACAAAAGACAGAAAAAATACCGCTCTATTGACAGTTGTGCCAACACTCGGTTTCTGGCGAATATTTTAATTAAAATGTGTGCTTTTCCCCGTTTGTAGCCTATGCTTTGTTTAACATGAAATAGGAAGTAGATTCTATGAAAATCCACATTATTGTTTTAGATAACACTTTAATGTTTATTTTGTCATTTATTATGAAGAAACACAAATATTAGCTTTTAAATCTAATTTAGTCTTTACAGGATTAATAAATCTCTCATATGATAGTAAGAATTTAAATACTAAAGCATAAGAATATTCATTAGTTCCTGAAAATATTATTTATTAAATTTATACAGATATAATTAAGGTTATATTTACTTTAATAAAATATTTTTAAATGTTATATTAAGAAGTAAATTTTTGATGAAAATATCGAATGCATTTTTGTTCATTATTACTGATTCCTGACCAATTTTCTTTAAATAAGGCATTTAAATCTTTTTATTTGTTCTTATTTTGAGAAATTACAGGGTGCGGCAGAAAAACCCGGACAAACAAATTTAATATAACTTGATTAAAAAAATAAATAAACAAAATTTTACAAATAATAATAAGAATAGACTTTTACTAATAAATAAATTAAATTTGTTTCAAAGTGGCCGCCTTATGCAGTGATGGATGCAGAGGCCAAACGCTTATTAAGATTTTCAGCTATGGGCCACAAATCTTCTACCTTTAATCCATCCCATTCCCAACGACGCTATTGCTTTAGAAAGTCCAAACTTTTATGTCGTTTAGTGCAAGTCCTAGACTCCAAAATAGACCATACACTGTAATCATGAGATTGATATTCGGCGAGTATTGTGTCCAATCTCCAGATGATACCACGTCCAGTAAATGAGTCTTGCGCCACTTTTCTGCCATTTTAGCTTTATGAGCTGCTACGGAGTCTTATTGAAACATCCACTTGGCATTGCCGAAGTGCATTTTGGCCCACGGAAATACATCTAGAATGCCCCGCTGGTACACTTTTTGATTTATTTTAATGTCCTCATCCATAAAAAAACCACAAGTGTTTGGCGGCTTGCGCAAATTCCACCCCAGATTATTACTGACTTTGGATGTGGACTTGGAGCGTCTACAAACTAGATCCTATAGTTCTAGGAGTCATGAGCTTGTTATTGATAAGAGCTTCTCATTAGTGAAAAGGAACCTCTCCCAGCACTGACTTGAGGCCCGTTTCACAAGCTGTCAACATCTTTAGAGCCGCACGAGTTTGTTTTTTTCAGTTCAGAAGCTGCACTTTTTTGCAACTTGTAAGGTTTATGTCCAAACTCTGTTTTTGTCATTCATTGCACTGATCGGTCCCTTATTCTCAGTTGGTGGGCGATCTTTCTCATGCAAACCTTCGAATTTCATTGAACTCCCTTTTTGATAACCTTACGACTTTTGAAATTGTTCACCATACACTTCACTGAGCTTCCTGGACTTTGACCATCATTGCCAAGCTCTTTGAAATTATAAATTGCACCAGACACCGTTTGCGGAGGCATATTAAGCAAACGAACGACTTCATATTGTCGCATTTTGCTACTGTTACTACTACTACTATTACTGCATTTTGCTTGCATTGTAAAAAAGAAAAAAAAAATACATAAACTAAAAGATACATTATAAAAGATGTTATAATTGAAGTGGTAGACAAACAGAATTCAACAAAAATTAAAAAGAAATTAATTATTTTCTATTCTATGATGTAATAAATTTGTCTGAGTTTTTTGCCGCATGCTGTATAATGATTTTCATGTTTGGATATACTATATTTGCATTTTTAAATTCTCTTTTCTCAAATTCTATATCATGGTAAAATTTCTTTTGAAATTTTTTTATATACTAAAAATTTAAACTGAAAGTTTACTATAAGAAATTTACTCACATTTCTTGTAGTAAACTCGCAATATGTTCTTTAGTTTCTGAATTAACAAGAAGACTATCAATTGATTTAAAAAAAATACAGTTGTCTTAATTGGGCACAAAGCGATTTATCAGTCGAACTCCGGTATTTTAAGACCAGATTGAAACACATATTATATTTTAGCTCAGGAAATCGGCAATAAATTTCTTCGATTAAAAAAAACGATATAATAAATGGAAATAAACTTTTTACACCTGTTATCTGGCAATTTTAGAGAAATTATCTGGTAAACTTCTCCAGTTGAAAACTTTTGATTTCTAAATCTTTACAAAAAAAAAAAAAAACTATTTACATATGTCCAAGTAAAAGGGAAAAAACAACTATAATAAACAAAATCTTATGCAATGTAATGTGGCATCATTTGAGCTTAATCTGCTGAGATAAATGTCTAAACGTCGCTCCTCTACTCTCTTGTCGCGCCGATATGTAGAGAGGGCTTTCAACTGAAGTAGCGTCCTCGTCGTCTGATACCATTCAAAATTTAAATATTGCATCCCAAAATAATCTTAGTACCACGTCATAAAGGGGTGAAAATCGATCTAAATTAAACTAATATATACTGTATGAATTAAATAATAAATACTTAAAAGTGTAATAATTCTTCTTTTCCATCTGGATTTTTAATATTAGAAGCAATTAGAAAAGGCATACAAAACTTCAATCTTAGATTAGATGGATTAAAGCAATCAAACGAATAATATAAGAATTTGTAATAAATGTACTTAAGTATAATGAATAATTTTCCCCCGTTCTCTCGAGGAAATATACTCTTTTTAATACCATAAGTTTGAAGCCTGGATAAAAAAAATGAACCTTAATTTCGCTGCTATTTAAATATAATCAAGAGCTGTTATTGCCATATAAATCAAATGGGCTCGGAGACCAATTATTCTAATGCACTGTCCTCTCGGTATGAGAATAAAAATAACAAGAAAGAGAAAGAAAGAAAAAAAAAAGAGTATTTTGGTGCTTTGAAAATGCAGAGTAAATCACCAGTGTCTTTCTTTCTGTTTAATATTGAAAATTGTCCCAGTAATTACAAAGCATGAAAGAAAAGAAACTTTACTTAAGTGGTATTTAAAAATATTGATCTGATTTCGAGATTTTGTTTTAGTCTTTTTTATTTAGTTTTGAATTTCGTGTTGCATTCTTTATATTTTCATTGTAACATATTTTATCTTATTTAAAATATCTTATTTTAAATATACCAAATTAAAAAAAATTGACATATTAGGTACTTTTAAGAAAATACTATTTCTCTTCCGAAGCTGAAAGCCAGCAAATAGTAATATGCGTAGGAACAAATTCTTACGATGAGATACAAAAGTTCATTTCACCTTTTCTCTCTTGTTTGCACTTTAGCCTAGATTGAACGTAACCTCAATTATGTATTTAATATGTTAATTGTAAAGTTGACAACATATATTAAAATAATGTAAATTTGTTTCATGAAATCAGTTTCAAGAGCTATGCAATTGAAATTTTTTATTTAATTTAGATATCATCAATTATTGAGTAATTAATAGTCCATAATGTTTCATAAAAGTAAATGGCAAGATATGATGCTGCAATTTACTTTCAATTAGTATTTTTATTTAGATATCCTCAATTTAATATTTTAGCAAAAAATTAATTGACCTTAATGGTCACAAAAATAAATAGCACATATGTTATTACACCTTCACCGATTTTATTCAGTCATCATCAATTAAATATTTTAATTCAAAATTGATAGCTTTTAACACTACTTAAAAGTAGTTATCAAAGTAACATCTTTGATAAGGAAACTTGTTCGATTACAATTTGATAAACTTTTTTTTATCAGTTTAATTTTTTATCCCCAGGGGGGCACTTCGAAATGAGGATGAGATGCTTCCGGCATTGTGGTTGGATCTCGCCATCCTAGAGTGTACATAAATAGGCGGGGGATCTGACTCCTCCCATTGATGACGAACGTACTTCCTTCGGGGAGGGTTGTACCGTGGCCGGTAATGGCCCTTAGGACTCAACCACAATTCCCGCCAGTGTTGCTGTTGCGGCGGTCCGGTTATTCAGTTTTATGGTTTAAATCTGTACGCCTTCGTGGCGGGTCGGGGAATCAGATGGTTGACTTACCAGTTCCGTTTTTATATTTTTTATAAAATTTGTTCAGATTGAATGGTAAAGAGTTGATTCAATTGGAATAGCCAAAAAGTAGTATTACTAACTAGTAGTCCTAATAAATTGAAACTTAAACAAGGTAAATCAAAAGAAGACAATAAAGAATCATCCAAGACTCACACTCTGGTTCAAAAATAACAAAAAACTGAGGCAAATAGAAGATGAAATGAAACATATCATAAAATACCCTATTTGGGTTCGTGAAATACGATTTCAGTTTTGATATTTATAAAGTGCTTTTGTTTAATCGTTAAATACCTTTATTTAATATTATTATTGGTAATTGCACCATAAAAAGGTAATCAATGAATCAATTTTAACTGTGCTCAAAAAAAATCAGTGGTCCTTTTTGGAAAACCAACTTCTTTCATGGACTGGTACACATTTTTAATATATTTTTGTTTCTTACAACTTTAAAGTTTTTATTTAATTTTTATATTTAAAAATAAAAGTAAAGAATTTCGATTGCTGATTTATTAATATTGTTTCTTGCTCGAAATATGGTAATCCCTAAGGTAAGTTTTTTAATAAAAGTTAACAAACTGCAGTGTCTTCCCAAAATATTCTCTATACTGTCTAACAAATATGCTTATGTATTACTAACCATATTAAATTGCCGAATAGCTATTATGAAACAGCCTTTTAACGCACAGTATTTGACGATTTATCTTTTGGATGCAGTTACTACACAAAAGTATTAACTTAGAAACCGAATGTGTATTTTGGGCATCTTTTTTACGACTGATAAATATGACACAAGAAAACAATTGTGGTTCACAAAATTACATGCATTTATTTAACCCATTGCGTTTTTGAAATGTCAGGATTACATGCTTGTGAAAAAATAGACCGACAGACGATCAACCACTTAATAGATCTGGTTTCAATTTTGATGCGTATCTATTTCTATAGAAGTTAAATTTGTGCACCAAATTTCACCCATCCAACTTTCTTTGTTATGAAGGTATCGTGATAACTTTTAAATAAAGCACATCCCAGTGTTTACTAGCTAAAAAATCATAAAAAATATCACCTTAAGGGATGTTTCCTTAACTATTGTAGGCTAACCGCATATAGTTAGTAATACACATGCACATCTGTTGGATAGTATGCTAGAAAGTTTCTGGAAAAATATTCCAGTTCAATTTCTAAAATAACAGTTTAAAACATCAAGCGATGCCATATGACAAATAATAATTTAATTAAAAATTATGGAAAAGCAGATAGCAAATCCACTTTAAAGGAGAGCCATGCCTGAAATGGAAATAAACAAATCTTGCGTAATGAGCAAATCCTAAATTGATAAACCATGTATTAAGAACAAATTTAATAACAATAGTCAAATTAAATGCAGAGTTTTGAACACCATTAAGAAGTAATTCATTAACATAAATGATATATTTATATTAATCAATGCATTTTGCATCAATCAACTGCATTAATATATCACACTTCACCATTACTCACCATTATTGGGTCTTTAACTGTGACAAGTAACTCATATATTATTTCAGATTATTGAACAGCAACAATGATCTGAACAATAAAATTTAATTATACAAAAGTATTTGAAGTCTCGCCAGAGGGATAGAACTATATAAAAAAAATTAATCTGAATAATTTAAACTTTTTAATTGAAAATAAAATTATCCACCATTTCTGAAAACCAAAATAAAGGGACCCAGGGGGACAAAAAAATAAATAACGTACATTATAGCAGCCAATGAATATGATAAAATTTTATAACAAACAACTAATAAATGTGATAAAAATTGTATAACAACCAAACAATAAATGTGATAAAATTGTAAAACAACCAATCAATAAATGTGATAAAATTGTATAACAACCAATCAATAAATGTGATAAAATTGTATAACAACCAATCAATAAATGTGATAAAATTGTATAACAAACAACCAATAAATGAGATAAAAGTGCATAACAACCAACCATTAAATGAGATAAAAGTGCATAACAACCAACCACTAAATGAGATAAAATTGCATAACAACCAACCAATAAATGTGATAAAATTGTATAACAACCAACCAATAAATGTGATAAAATTGTATAACAACCAACTAATAAATGTATTTAAAAATCATATAACAATCAAGGAATAAATTTGTTTTAGAAGGAATCATATAGCAACCAGTCAATAAATGTGTCTTAAAATAAATTATGTAGCAACCAGCCAATAATTGTATTTTAAGAGAAATCATATAAGAAACCTAAAAACCTCATACTAATAATAAGTCATACTACATTTATCGAAAAACCATATATTCAGAAAAATTCATAAATCAATAGCTAATAAATCAGGTATATGAACCGCCAAAAATTAATGAATTATAATTTGATCAATATTCAATACATGTAATTTCAAAAAATAAACTTCCACATTACACATTATCATCACAGAGAAGGTTGAAATGTTTGTTGTTGTTTCTTATGACTCTTGTCATAGATAAGCCCGCTGACAAAGTCAGCGATTTTAAGCCGTGATTTTTAGCGTCTCTTGTTTTAATAGAGCAATCTAGGGCTAAGAGTTCGACTTAGCTACTCATGCGCCACAATCCGTTTTACGGGCAGATTTCATTCATTCATTTGCAGATTGTAATTTAGACCCTAATCAGAGAACGATCACCACTGAACCACTCCCCCAGTGTTATTTTCTCGACTCCAGTAGTATTGCCTTGACTTGGAGGGCTTTGTGACCATGACAGATTTATAGGTGCTCCAGCAAACTTGTACATGGAGAGTCTTCGGCTGGAGGTGTTCGAACTCACTACCCAAGGGATATGAGTCCAATGCCTTACCAACCAGGCTATTCCGGGCTTACGCTGAAATGTTATAACCTATATGAAATTGCGTTATCATTATTTGGATGACAACAGCTAAAGACTTAAAAAATTAATTGATCCTATTGAAATAACTAATTGTATAAACAATAAAAAGGACATCTAGCCAATTTAGTAACTGCCATTTGAAAAAAAAAAATAAACTATCGTTTCTAAAAACGCGAAACCCTGAGCTCTATTGACTGTCTTAAACTGTTACTAGCATTTCCTATATTGTTTTAGATAATTGAATGGCAACAACTTAAATTATACAAAAGGACTGGAGATTATGCTAGAATTATTGAAGTAAAATCGATAAAAAATTATCATTTGGATAATTTAAACTTTTTTTTACTAACAATAAAGATAACTACCATTTCTGAACAGCTCCCCCTTAAAAAGGGACAGTTTTACAAATAAAGCAGCATTCTTTTCTCGGTCATTGACATGAACGAAAAGAATACGTTAATAGTAAATCATATAGCAATGAATAAATGAGATAAAAAATTGTATAATAACCAACCAATAAATACGTTTTAAAAAACCATGTGTGAACCAGTGAATAATAGTGTTTTAAAAGAAATCATATAACGAAAGCATAAAAACCTCATGTTAATAACAAATCATAATATAATTGTCGAAAAACCAGAGACATTCATAAAGTAGTAGCCAATAAAGAGCGCATATGAATCATCAGAAAGCAATGATTTATAATATGAACATTATTCAATATATATAAATTCAACAATAAACTACCTGTCATCACAGAGAAGTTTAAAATGCTATAATCGATATGAAATTACGTTATTGTTCTTTGAATGGCAACAGCAATTACAGACTAGAAAACAATAATTGATCCTGTTAAAGTAACTGATTGTATAATCTATAAAAAGGACATCTAGGCAATTTAGAAACTGTTAATTGAAAACAAAATAAACTATCCTTTCTAAAGGCGCGGGGAAAAAAATTACCAATTTTACAAATGGGACAGCATCTAACCTTTGCTCTGTCACCGTTCTGCCCGAGTAATTTCGCCGTCTCTTCCCCAAATAAACACCACCCGACAAATCATACGTTATATATGACTCATCAGAGAAGTATTCATTACTGCGAACAACAACCATACATCATTTCACTACGATAAAAACGTCAAGGCTTAAGTGATTTTACTTTTTTCACGGTTCAATTCCCTTTTTTCCAGTATTCCAGTTAAAAGGAATAAAAATAAAAGGGAAAAAGAAGGGAAATGGGAAACGGGAGAACAAATCTTTCTCATTGCATTTGCTTCTGAAACATAAAGTTGTCTTTCCGTGGCTGGCGTGGACCCAACTGTTTTAAAGTAAGTTATGCGCAATGGATCCATACGCATTGAATGGTACGACCGTGTCATGTATGTCATGATTCACATTTGGAGTATATGTGGTGTATAATTTCTCTATCTTAAATTATTATTATTTAGAATAATGTTACAAATAAGCATCTATTAAAGTAATGCAGACCAGGTTTCTTTAGAGCTAAGGTTTTATGTTTACTGATTTTCGATATTTATGATAAATCATTAGTGAGGTTATAAAAGTCATCCAAACTAGTTCATCAACTATGACAAGTAAACCAAACTTATCAGAAAGATATATTATCGGTGTTGCCTCGATTTCTTATGATAATGTTCCGTTTCGAAGCCTGTTTCAGAAACTCTTGGATACACACAGAGGAAAAACTTTGAAATATTTTTCAAATAATATAAAATGCACTTGAGATTCGATGTAACTTTCAGAATTTTCATGTTGACTTCTTTGAGATTATTTTGTTTAAAATACCCGCATTGGCTTCAGATTCAGAGTATATGTGATGTATAATTTATCTATTCCAAATTATTATTATTTAGAATAATGTTTCAAATAAACATTTATTTAGTAATGCAAACCAGGTTTCTTTAGAGGTAATGTTTTATGTTTGCTGACTTTCGATATTTATGATAAATCCTTGGTGACTTTATTAAAGTCCTCCAAACTAGTTTATCAACAACTGTGACAAGAAAAATCAAATTTATCAATAAGACATATTGTAGGTGTTGCCACCTCGATTTCTTATGATAATGTTCCTTTTTGAAACCTGTCCCAGACGTCCTAGACCTCTGCCAACGTTTTAAATATTTTCAGGTAGCATAAATGTACTTGAGATTTGACGTAAATTTCAGAATTTTCATATAGAATTCTTTGAGGATGTTTTGCCTTAAATATATGCATTTACTTCATTTTTAGAATATATCTGGTTTGCGTAATTTCTCTATGCCAAATTATTAATATTTATAATAGAAGAGTAAGTTTATTAAATAATGCAGATCAGGTTTTTAAGAAAATTAATATTCTATGTTTGCTAGCTTTAGTTGTTTATGACAAATCGTTGTTGAAGTTATAAGATCATACAAAAATATTTTGGCAAATCACTGCGGCAAGAAAACCATTTTTTTCAGAAATATTATAGATGATGGAATGATCTCTTAAAATAATGTCCCGTCTCATGTCTCCTTGCCAAACTGTTTAGTATATACAGCGTAAATTTCAAATACTGTCAGATGATATAATATATATATGAAATACTTTGCAATTTTTACTGTTTGTGCCGATTTACGTGAGGATATGTTGTCTCAAACATATGTTGCAGCTACACATTTGCGAAAAAAAAAAACGCAAATTTATTTGAAATTTTAGTTTAATCATTTGGTCGATACTTTTAATGATGATATTCTTTCAGCGGACACTGATTTGAATTATTATTATATTATGTAGAGGGACTTTTGTTAAATTTATTAAACAAATATAAAGAAACATTTTTTAACTTTAGTAATTAAATGTAAAGGAACATTTGTTAACTGCCAGTCGATAACCTTATGATTTCCTTTGACATCTATTTCAGGTGTTTATATCTCAAAAGTCGTGTGTGTATCACCGTTTGTATATTAGGTCACTTGTTAAAATAAACTCTGCCTAGTCTTTAAATTTTATAGTGAGCCACGAATTACCCTGGAACGAGAGTTATAAATTGATAAACGAATAATGATTTATTTAATGATATTAAGGATTTTTAAACAAAGATAAAACATTTTAATTCCCTTGAGAAATAAAAGAAAAATTGAAGTCAAGCTCTGTATATATGCTTTCACGTATTTATTTATTTTGCAATTTTTTATTTTTATTTTTTTGTGTCCAAAGGATTGTAACTTCTAAAACGCGATTTCAACTAATCTTCATAATTTAGAATTCTTTGAGTCTAAAAAATCTCACATTTTGTGTTATGTCTGTCTGTAAACAAGCTAACTAAAATTAATTTAAACCGGACAACTAAAATTTGATATATGGACTTAATAGCAAATTTGCAGATTCTTATTGAATTTTGAAAACAAAAACCCTTCGGTGGGTGAGTCTATGTATCAGTTTACTCAAATGCAAATAAATAGGATAGCTATGAAATATAAATAACTACACATATAAAAGTTTTGTTTAGCATCATTTGTTCTATTGTAGATGAATCAAATTTTGAACAAAAATCCGTCAAAGGGATTCATCAACTAGCAATCGATATTTCTGTATGCATGTAAACAAAATTACAGAAATAAATGAAATTCGAGTTTGATCTTCATCCTAACATTCAAATTCTATGTTAACTTTCATTTACATCTGCTGGAAAAAGGTGTAATCCATATTCAGTTTTCAGGTATTTATTTATTGTGTAAGATTGTACGATAGATTCAGTAAATATGCTAGATTTACGTGAAAGATCTACATGGTCCAGTCACATTAATGTGACCACTTGTCAAAATCCAGAATAACTACTTTTTGTTGAGCAGACGTGCAGGAAGAGAGTCAGGTTCCTGAAATTGTTTATTGGGATGTTGAGCCATGCCGACTCCAGTGCTGTGGCCAGGACAAACAAAAAACAAATCAAGACATAAGAAATTTCTGTTAAAAAAAACTTAAATCTTTTGGATTCTGTTTTACAGAAAAAAATTGTAAGAATTTATGCAAAACAAAATAGCAATATTCAAAGACTGATTAATTTGGAGTACGTATATTTTCCATGGTGCTAGAAAGGGATAAAATCAATTAAAAATTAATCTAAATTTAAACTTTTCCCCCAATAAATTCGGAGCATTTTATAGATTAGAAATTATATTTACACTCTTTACAATTAAAAAATAAACTTTGCAATGATACCAATTTTATTTCCATAATTTTTTGTCCTAATAAATTTCTTAAAAATTTTGAATTGCATTTCACTATAATACTTTTCAGTTCTTTAATTTGCTGTATTTACACACGTGCATATTAAGAAGATATTACATAGAGATAATTTATGTGTGCGTTATCGCTTATTATATAATTAAGAAAATCTAAAAATAAAATATAAGTAAAAGGATTAAGCCTAAAGTTTTATCATATTATTATATTTCGAATTTTTCTTTCCTTTATTTCTAATCCATCAAAACATCTTAAAACAACGATGAATAAAATTCTTTTTAATTATATGAACAGACGAAGCAAAATCGTTTGGCTTCTAATTACATAAACAAAATCGTTTGGCTTAAATTTAAATTAAATTAAATTAAATTAAAATTAGGCTTAAATTAAAATTAAATTTAAATCTATCTTACGTGTATTAAATGATAAGCCAGAATTAATAAAATTTTCTTAAAACGCGATATTTTAAATCAATTTTTTTCATTCCCTTCATTAATGTCCAATATAAAGTTTTCCAGAGTCCATTTCAATAAAGAATAATTGGAAAATTTGAAAAGTTTATTGCATTTTAAAATTATAAACAGAAGCATGAACATTTGCGGCGGTATTTCTGCTTTTCTATCCCAAATAACTTCTTGATCTAAATGTCACATAATGATCAATTTCGATTGCTTTTAGTGAAATGATTAATCATTTTTCATCTTGAATTAATCATTTCATTCAATCTTTATTCTTATACTCCTTTAATGATGCAATTTATGTTTGATGTGACATATTCTTTTATAATTAGATGATGCCTAATGGGGATTTTAAATACTAAGCTAAATTAAAATATAATCAAAAATTTCAAATCGTTAAAAATAATTCAATTTTAAAATACTTTTGTAATATATATCAAGTTTTTGAATAAATATCATTTGAAAATAGAGAAATATGGCTCCAAATATCCTTATTTAAAAAAAACGAGGAATTTGATTGAACGTAGTCGGATAACTTTAAAATGCGATAAATTAAAATTGAGCTTTTAATAAAACTAAAGATTTAATTATCTTCTTACAAGCAAATCTAATTTAGTAAAAAAATTTAACCAGAGCTTACGTGTTGCAAATGAAACTGAATTTACCATTTAGAGCATTATATCCCATTGTTTACTGAAACTATTTCTTAAAGAAATATTTGCGATATTTACGATTCAGATTCAAATCTATACATTTCTCTATTAATAAATTATTATAAAATGCTATTCAACATTTAACAATTTATCTATGAATATTTGTAATTATTTATTTATTGAAGAAATAAAACTATTTTTTTATTAATTTACAAAGTAAGGATGATTTATTTTCATATTAGTTTGCATTTAAACTTAAAATGTTATGGAAGAAAATTAATATACATTGAAATTTGTTAAATTTCCTTTAAAATGAAATTACGAATTATTATTATCAATTAGAAACAGTATTCTATATATTTTTATATTTACAATATAATTGTTATTACATTTAATTTAATTTAATTGTATGCCTAGGGACCTTATGAATTATGTTGAAATCTAAATCATTAAAATGGTGTTTATAAGCTTCTATATTTTTGATTAAATATTTCAAAACTTATAACTTATTAAAGGCTTCATTATTATTTCTTGCGTAAGAGGAGTTTAATATGATTTTTGTAATAAAATTTCAAATGCTAAGGAAAGAAGTTAATAATATCATTCAAGGTTCCGCATTCCCTTTTCACGGAAATATTTTTATATATCGCAATTTTTATATATCGTTGTCTTTATTATAGGGTATTTTTATAAGCAACCATTTCAGAATTTAAATTCGCTACAGACAAATTATGACCACAGAGATTTCCTTTTCAATATCCCAAAGTTTGTGAGATTTTATTTATTAAAAAGGCAGTATTTCCTTATTATTCTCTAAATAAATCAGATTTAATACCCTTTTTGTAATTAAATTCCAACTGATGAAAATTATTATTACAGTATATTATGTCCCTCAGATGGGGGAACCTCGTAATTGAGGATGAAAAGCTTCTGGCGTGTTGGTTGGTTCTAGCCACTCTTGTGGGTATACGAAATTATGGGGGTAGTTACCTCCCATCGATGACGGAACATATTTCCTTAGGGACCTTTGCAGGTGATGATCCTTAGGACTCAACCACAGTTCCCGCCAGAGTTACTGTCGCGGCAGTCTTGTCATTCAAGTTTTTTCGTGTGCTTTCGGGAGGGTCGGGGAAGTCAGTCTATGAATATCTCATTTTCACGCATATATTTTTATGAATAATAATGTGAATATATCCTTATTGTATAATATTTATTATCCATTAAATTTTCAGAGCATCCAAAATCACAACTGGCGATTTATCATTATTATGACTTCTTATTTAATATTCCAAAGTTTATAATAATTTGTTTAATGAAGAAACAAAACTTCTTTATCATTCTCCGGAAGAATTCTGGTTTATCTTTATGC
>JAPMOR010060630.1:0-10680 GCA_026543865.1 Argiope aurantia | reverse complement strand
ACTATCTTGTATACTTAGGAATGATCGAAAAAATGATATTTATTTTCTTGCCGGTAGTAAAAACATTCATTGAAATTGAAAGATATGTAAAGAAAAGGTATAAATAATATTTATTCTATTTTTTATATCAGATATAATAATTATACTATGCCTATAATTATTATATGCCTTATTTTAAGCCAGCGTATAAAATACGAACAAACGAAAATTCATTTTTATATATTAAAATATAATAATTCTACTATGTCTATAAGCTTCGCGCAAGTGCAAGCAATAAGTTGGCAAAGCTTCATCGCAGTCCAATAAACGGTACGGCAACACATATAATATTAACAAACAAAAATTCACTTTTATATATTAGATTATTATAAACATTATCGAGTTGTGAAAGGATTTGAAATGGTATATCCAGCATAGATTAGAATTTTAATCAAACTACTTTATTAAATGGCAAATTAATTCTAAAATTATTAAGACAATTATTATTGCCACAGACAATAGATAGAATTGTAGGCTTTCACTATCCCAGGATATCCGGATTTTATCTTGGTTTGTCATTTAACCGAATAGTGACAGAATAATCAATAACAAAATTCCATCTTCATAAATATGACATAAATCTAATTAAAAGAAAAATGTATCTACAACAAAATACAAGAAATAAGGGATACTGTTATATCCTGGACAAAGTGTATCCCGTTCCACTACCTTTATTTCTGAAGGACTGCTATTTTGTAACAAACATTTGAACTATTTATATTTAAACACATCTGGGTATAATAGAAAGCGGCTGTTGTTTGCCGTTCATGTCATGTTAATGTTTGCAGCTGTAAAATTGTCTTTTTTGAGTATAAAATGGAAATTAGAAACAATTACGTTCCTCCGTTTACCGGAATTATTATTTCAAATTATTTATGAGATTTTACTATATTTCAGTTTATACAGTATTATTTGTTACTAAATCAATAATGTGTTTGTAACTTCACACATGTAAGGATTTTCAAATTTTAGAACTGTAAGTTGTGTCAGGGCTTATAAATACTTCCTGCGTCACTGATTATTGACCTAAGTTAAATTATGTTAAATATTGATGTCTTTTTTTGTTGTTGTTGCGGTTGTTATTATAATTTCACATCACAGAACACGAGGGAAAATTCTGTGAAAATTTGAATTATTAAGCTGCAAAATTATGAATTAATATGCTGACAGAGAAAGAAAATTTATAATAGACAAACATGTAAAATATTTAGTATTCACTTCGCTTCATTAATTTGGCCGAAAGAGAGAATTTCGAATATATTGCTCGATAAAAAATATTAGAAAAGTAGCTTCCGAAAAAGAAAAAAAAAGTTTTTTTTTTCGAAGAGTAAGTCAATAAAAGGACAGGATTGAACTATTGTTTGAAGAAGAGAAGAATATTTATAGATTTGAAAATTGACCAAAAATTGGTCCTGGTAAATGGAATGAGAATTGCATGCATCTGCTTATTCCTCACACAATCTAACTCAAGTTACAGATGTTTTAATTGGTAGAATCTAATCTGAATAAATTAGCAAAGATAATATATAGTAGAAGATTAAATCTGCATATCGAATATTATGGCTAGGAATATTAAAATATCGACTATGAACAACCATTTCAAATTTATTGGTTGTGAAACACCAATAATTATATGGGGTTTTATCAAATTAAAATTAAAATATTGAACATTTTTTCTCTCACAAAATATGAGTGTTAGGAACTATTACTAGATCATAATATCTTATTAAGATCAAATAATAACAAAAATGCCATTAATGATGTTGGAATTAGTTCCCCTCCTTAACTCCAGATAGCAGCGTATTCCCGTTGTCTTGAAAGTTATGCAGAAAAGATTTTTGTTTGTTTGTGAGTCAGGAAAATTACACGTTTACGTGGTGTGTGAGTGATCAATAGTTCGCGAGGAAAAGCAGATCAAATTTATTTTAATGATCACGCGAAAACCCAGCGAGTTTCTTGTGAAATTATTAATTTATGAAGAAATTAATTTTTATTGTCTTTAAGTCTTAATTTTTATTGTCTTTATTGATATGGAATTGCTTGTCGGAATCTGTATAAAAATAAGGAGTGGCCCGATGTGAATTAAATGAATGACAGTCAAGAAAACTGTTACCTGATTTTTCATCTGTAGAATCTTTCATTTTTTGCAACAAGGAGCATAGGGTTTGTGCTCACGAACAGTGCAGAAATACTTCATTAGTGAAATATCACCTATATTTTAACAAACTACATGCGAATATAATATATTCTCCACTGTGAGAAAGATTCAAAACCTTCCAAAGTAACATCTCCGATGTAATATCCAACTCGATCTCTAATAATAGCTATTTTACGGATAGATCTATGAAATATGTTTCCTATTTAATGGTAGGGAAACTATATGTCAATTGAAGTTATTGATTCGAATGGTGTCATAATTGAAATAAGCATTGAAATGAAAATACCAGTTTCCACTTCCATATGCGAAGAAAATCTGCTTCTAAGCTTATGGGGAAAAATGAGAGGTAAGATTTTTAGATTGTAAAGAATAAGCAAAGTGTTTAGAAATAATCCATTTAGAAATACTTTATTCCCAACGAATAAAAACAACATTTTTCTTCTAATTATACTTCATTTCTTCAAAGGAATTTCTTTTTGCTTGCACACTATGAGGATTAGAAGTTAAAAAATAACACCCACTTTATAACTCTAATATCGAAGTTCGTCAAATCGTTCGCAGTGTTTATTCAATATCAAAAACTATTTTAATTATGCTCTATGAATCCTTATGGAAGTAAATATTTGTATGGAAGATAAATTTCAATATTTAAAAAAATATGCTTGTCATAGAAAAATAATATTTTACTAATGTCTTTAAAACATAATACATCATTAAAACATTTAAATCGTAATGTTTGAATGTAAACACCTGTTCTTTAACTGCATTCGCATAAAGCTCATTCCCAAACCACATTTATATCATTGCAACAGAAATTACCTTTCTTTTAACTCAAATATTTATTAGAAAGGAGATAATGATTTGTCTAATCGGGACTTCAATTCTAAATCCTTCTATACAATTTGTTATGTTATTCCTTTTCAGTGATTTAAAAATTAAAATAACAAGCCTGAAGAGTAATGTATAAACATATCAAAAGTTGTAAACATATTGTTACAAACCTGCAATTCGGCTTTCCAGCATAGTTTGTTCCATCGTCGGAAAGAAAGTTTTAAAGTCATCGGTACTGGACGGCGTCCAGGTGGCGCGTCGAAGGTCCCAGAGCTTTCCGACCACTTGGCGACGAATTTGGCAACTTTGGCGCCAAAATAGATAATACCCGAAACTTCTGGAATTTTCCCGATCCGTCCAGTAGGAACCGAGATACGCCTCGAACGTTCCTGATTGGTTGAGAGGCTTCTAGCCCCGCCTCCTGAGACCTATAAAAGGGTCCACAGCTGCCAGAGCAGCCAAGCCAGTAGTCAGAGTGGACGGAGTGGTCGAAGAAGAGTAAGCGGAATCGACGGAAGAAGTCAGTAATCCGAGTCAGAGTCGGAGAAGTAGAAGACGGAGTAGTCGGAAGCGACTGAGTCAAGCTAGTGCTTAACTGAGCTGTGCGCTACTGTTTGCAGTAGATTCTGGTTGTATGCTACACGTCTCGGGTGAAGATAATCGTCTTCTGTTCTGTATATAGTTGTCGCTTTTGTGCTGTCCTGTGTGTCTTCGTGTAAATAAACGTCGTTGTTTTTATTCTACTTTTGCCTGCTGATTGAGCGTTCTCCACACCATATAACTTCCACTATCCAAACGAACCCCGGTAAAGAAATTTCGTAACAATATGTTAAAGTCTTACATCATTAAATATATATAAAATAGAATTCAAACGAATTGTATAAAATAGATGAAAAAATACCGAAATGTACAAAATATGAAAATTTTTCGGGAAACTTATTACTATAACAAAAGTTTCGATAGATAAACAGATAAAAGAAACACCAGAAAAGGAAATGAAGTACACTTATTTTTATAAACTGTTTTAGTAATTTAGTGAAAAAAACTGTTTTAGTAATTTTCTTTTTGATTCAAATATTAAATGTTGTGCACTATAACACATAAGGCTAAATTATTTGAGATTAATTTTTAATTTATGTATTTTATACTATAATAAAAGCATATGATGATGCTAACAGTATCATCGCAGACAAATTATGTAAACCAAATCTGCGAATGAAGAAATCATTGTGTTTAAAATAATCTTATAGTAATATTATGTAAAAAAAAACTGTATTTAAACACATAAAAAAAAGTATTGACGAAGCATATTCGAAAATCAACTTCAATTAAAAGTTTTTTTCAATGAATAAATATATTAGCAACTTTATACATTAAATGTTAATTATTTATACATTTATTCTAAATACTCAATCATTGAGGTAATTAATGAAAACTGAAAACAAAAAACGCGGAAAATGTTTGTTAATAAATTTTCCGCTTTAAGTAAAACTTGAATCAGTTTTCTCGCAATAATCTAAATTATGAAAGATTCAATGATAAGTAGATATTTAATAAAGCATGTTCAATTAATAATCGAATAAAAAAATAATCTACATTTCATTCTCTTTTTGTTTTTAACTATACAGTAAATATTTGAGTTTACAAATGATTTCTTTCTGTATATTTAGAAAGATGAAAAGAAATTTTTTAATGTGAAAAAGAAGAAAAATAATATTTTAAGATTAGTTTAAACAAAAGTAAGTAAACAGACTTTCATTCTTCTTTGAAAAAAATTCAGGTTTAATACCCATTCCTCCACCAGATATTTTTTTGAAATTACTTTCCAGTCAAAAAGTATTTTTTTTCTAAGTATTCTTATTTAAACCTAGGCCCAGTATTTATATTTTATTCAAAATGTTTCTGCAAACTTTGCAAGGTTATTTTATTAAAATTATGTATTTTGTTAATACACGGAACCACACATTCGTACCAAAATGGAATTTGGAAAAATCAATAGCATTTTATTTAAGGATTCAATGACTTAATAATTAGAAACTTTCTTATTATTAAAATAAAACATTCCCTTATAATGGGAAAGTTCTTTAAAAAATGAAGAAAAATGAAGGAAACTAATTTGTAATTTATATGTTATTAGTATCTAAGTAAAAGTTTATAAACAGAAAAGATTGAGTACATGATTTGAAGCTCATTTGATATTATTCAAAATTGTTTTGAGATGTTAAATATTAAAATATTGCTTTATTTATATGCGAATTATGTATATACAAAATTATAATATCCATTTGTATTATAAAAAATATTAATAAATAAAGTTAAAAACATTAATTGGAACTTTACATATTAACATTGGATAATACAACAAAAATGAAATTGAAACATTGTTGTGTTAACATAGTTGAACTTTGTTATGAAACATTTTTGTGTTAAGAATTAAACTGTGGTAAAACACAAAATAAATAATTTACACCACAAAATTCTGCAAAAATGATAAAATATTAATTTTTTCATGTTTTTTGAGTAAATAATATTTTATTAACATCCATTAGTAGTATCCCTGTGAAATTATTTTCCATTCCGAAATTTTGATATTTTCATGTATATTTGAACAAGATTTATTGGATTTAATACTCTTCATTCACATCAAATAAAGTACTAAATACCTAAAAAAAGAATACTTAATGCATATATTTTTATCTAAAAACTAACAAAAAAAGAAACAAATATAATTTTTTCTGTAATTTTGGAACTAAAAATTATATAAAAATTAAGTGAAAATTTTTGAATAAAATTTAACTAGAAACACAAAGTAGAAAGATCAACTATCTCAAAATATTCAGTAAAATGTATGAGGAGTGATTATGTTTTACTTAGGAAACTACATTCATAATCATTGATTATTACAATGCATTTTGAATAATAAAAATTCATAAACCTTTGAATTATTAATTCAGAAAAACCAGGTTCACAATGGTTTAACAAAAAGAAGCTTTTTTTCTTATATCTGCATAATCAAATTCCCAATAAAATTACACCAGAACTAGAAATATTAGAGTAGATCAAAATACAAAACTAAATAGGGACAAAGGCATGGCATTCATAATTGCATTATTGTTTGAAAAAAATAATTGTAATCTTATTTCGAATAGAAAGTGTTTTATTCAAATGATATTATCTATTTCTTTATTGTAGTTTCTGATTGTATAAAAAAAGGTTCTCTAATTTTAATTACCTTTAATTTGTTAAATTTGTTATATTTTAACTATATATCTGTTTGTACCCATTCCTAATATGCCAGACATACTTGGTATATCTTTACCTTCATCTCTAAATAACTTTTATTTTTGGTTTTATATGTGTTAAATTTCCTATATTCATTTTCTAAATTCAATTAATAAAGATTTTAGGTTGCCATCCTCTCTGTGCATTGCATGATAAACAATTTATGAAGTTTAGAATTGCAAAAGTATCCTATGCAATAATCTACAGGGGAGACATTTCAACTTTCATCTGCTATTTTTTTCAAATAATCTGTTTCATTTATAAATAATAAGAATTTTTTAGTAATCCATAAAATACTTTCTTGTTTTGAAATGTGCATTCTCAACATTTTAATTTTCGTGCATGAATGAATTAATAGATAAAAAAGTATATTAAGTTAAAATATACGAGAGTTCATAAAATTATAAAAACTAACTTCTTGCTATATTCACAGACTTTATTATATCAACATATCATTAAAAACTCATCTTCGGGCAATCACCTTTTTAGTCTATTCAATAATGTTTAACTATCATTCCTAAACGATTTTTAGTATAGAATACTTTTAAAAAGACTTTAATTCAATTCGATTTGTCAGAAAACGAAATTTTATATAAAGATGAAAATTTTAAAGATCAATATTTATTCTTTAACCACAAGATTCCCTTTTTTCAGTTTGATGTGGTTTGGTTCTAACTAATTATATTAACCTCGCGTTTTGAAGTTATGTGAGATTATGTCAAGAAGAATTAAATAACTTTTAACACAAACTTAAGACAGAACCTCCTTATTTTAATAAAAATTTATTTATGTACTACAGCTTTCAATTTCATTTCTGAGTTAATATAAAATATTATTGATCTGAAAATTTTCTTAAGTGGGAAGAAACTAAACTAAATAATGAATACTGAGCTTCCTACTGTATATGTTATACTAGTGAATAATTTGAAATAAAAATCGAGCAAACTTTAAAAAAAATCAAGTTAACAGCAATCACAACAGATATCTTCTTATGTTATATTACAACAATTTTCAAATGCTTCAGTAAGATTTACCCAAACTAAATTTTAAAATGAATTGTTTACAACTCCCACTTACATATTTGTGTCCATGTTTTAAAAATATTTGTAAATTCAAAAAGAATGATTTTAATTGTTAAATAGAGCTTTGACAGAAACTTATATTAAAATGTAACAAAAATTTCAATCAATAACATTTATTCAATAATTTTTAGTATAATTTTTGAAAAGTAAATTACTGTCTCAAATTATACAAAAATATTCTGAACTTAAAAGCTATCATTTAAATTATTCTATTATGTTTCTGTCCTTACTACGGAAAGGAATGGAATGGAATTATACCAAAATTTCTCAAATTTAAAAATTAGATACATTAATTTTTGTCTGTATATCTGATCTCTGATATATTCTTAACGATAGCAAAACTATGCACATTTATGTAAAAAAAGATAAAATTTTATTTCATGCAATTTCTTTTACTATAATAGAATGCTTATTAGATGTATATTAAAGGGAATATCTCATTCAAAAGGTAAAATAGATGTATTATTCTTGACATACAAAAAGAAATTTGGGATACATACATTGTTAGAATTAAGCAAAAATAGATATAATTCTAAAGCCAAATGATAAAAATAAACTTCCGACATATTTCTCCAATTTAAAAGAATATATTTTAGATTATATTTTCCCCTATTTATGAGAAATTATTACTCGGTACATTGTTAATTGCCTATATGTTGATTTTTCTTAAAAGCTAAAACTCGTTAATACTATTTCGTGCTTATATTCTACAGAATAAAATGGAATTGGATGCAAAAATGAGGAAAATAAATTATAATAAAAATAAAGTCATTTATTTATCTCCCACTCAGAAAACAAACGTAACTATAATTATTGCTATGAATATAAATCTATCAAAAGTAAATGTTGAATTTATAATTCAAGTTGAAATATTTAATAAATTTTTTACATGAAGCCAGATTCATTTCATTATTATATCTAATTAAATATTTACAATTTAAAGTGTTGGTATTTGTTCTCATTTATCTGCGAGGCGTATTCTTTCGTCATTTAACTAAGGGAAATAATTAAGAAACATTTTGAATAAAACATATACAAAAATAAATGAATCATCAATAAATGAGCAATTAATTAGAAAGCACATTAAAAAATTTAAAGCCTTCAAACACTATAGTACACTTTCCTAATTATATTTTTTGAAATATAACCACTTTCTATTAAAAAAATCGAATATATAAAAGTCTTTATGTATAATATTTTCTGCGTTTTCTGTAATTGAAGCTTAAAATTTCATGGCTAAAAGAATTCAACCCATTCAAAGAAATCTTCGTAAAAGTTTATAAGTAAATAAATGTCATTGAAACGTTGCATGCGCTTCATATTTGGGGACACTAATGAATTACTTTTATGGAAAGAGGATAAAAGAATGTAAATATAAGTGTATACATATATTTACATTCTTTAGATAAGAGAATGTAAATATGTGTGTACTTAATAAGATTTTCAAACGCTTCCGTTTCTCATTTTTCAGATATATAATTTTCGAATACTTTAATTCAAATATTAAATATATAATTTTATAAAAGTATTTATTTCATCACACAAATTTTTAAAAATTGTATTTCATTTTATTATTTACTGGAATGCAAGAATATTGTACCTTTTGCAGGAATCTTGATGGTATTTCATTTGGATCAAAACTCTTTTGCATGAGTTGATTTTTCTGATCGTCTGAATAAAATATTTTTAGGCTATAAAACGTGTCAGGCACTTAAGTTGTGTTTATTTATTAACTCTATACCTTTTCTTTTTTAATGTGCTAACATTTTTACTGAAATTAAATCTCGTGGCTTCATAGTACCGTTGAAAAGGCATCTACGAGTATGAGATCTTTTTGATAGTACAAAATCCCTTGTGATACAGTAACTTCACTTACTTATTCTTCATGAGATCTGCTCAAATATTAAATATATTCTTCTGATTTCAACATTGGAAGAAATTTTTACAAGTAAATAATTGATAAAATATTTAAAAAAATGATTCGAATTTCATAGCAACATACAGAAAATGTCCACATTTTCAAAAACTGTGAATTTATCTGAAACCTTTAAAATCCTTTTTTTAACTTTTAAAATCTGAAACCTGGGAGGAAATATCACATTGACTTAGTTGTCATCTTTAAGATGTCAAAAAATTATTCTTGCGCAGTAATGTTGACTGACTTTATTACGATGAAAACTCAAATTCTTGCTAATTAATTGAAATTTCAAAGTTGTCTCTTTTAAATTAATAAAAATGATATAAAAGCATTCCCATCTTCCAAAGTGTACGTTATAAATGCTGTATATTTATTACAAAATACAGGCGAGCAAAGCAGAATTACAAATATACATTCTTCTTTATTATTAGTAAAGAGAGAAAGAGAGGAATACTAAATAATTTTGTAGGTGGGTTTTTTTGTCAGAGTTTCGATTTATACAATTGTTTTTTCTTATCATCATATTATACCCCAAAACTCAAAATCTTTAAGGCTCATTACGGGATAAATATGTCACAAGGAAAGATTTATTGAAAAAAAAAACGAAACAAAGCTTGCTAAAGACTGCATTACACATTACATCATATTATATCTATACAAAATACATTATATTGAATACAGAACCGCATGCTTATGGAATTAAATATAAAATTTAATTTGCTGATTGGAAATATCAATGATATTTTGATGTATGTGAACTAAAATTCAGGGGGATTGAAGACATTACTGTGTCTCAGAAAAGAAGTTCTTCGATATTATAAAGGAACAGCATTTTTTTTGTTATGAATAGTTTGTTTATCATTACTCGATTCCGCCAGATTGAATCGAGGTCCTAGATGGATTTGTAGAAAAAACATGATGAGTAGACAACTGAAGGCATAACAAAATAGAATAACCACTTCTTGTTGCCACAATGGTCTTTTGAAGTGAAGCCACTTAAAATATGAAGCGAGTGACTCATGATCAATTCCATGATTCTATGTTAAGGAAACATTTGATGAACTACTACATTGTCCTACCTTTCTTGCCATTGTGAATACTGTTAAGTAATTTTCTCAGAACTGTACATTGCACGAGAGATCATACAGATCTGACTTTCGTGACCAAATAATGATCTGATGTCTCTGTGACTCATATGGTGACTCATATTTACAACAGGTGGTTGAATGAAATATAATGCTTTTATCGAACTACTAAATTTGAGAATGAAATCGATAAACAGTGTTTGTCTCATTTTCACTCTATATTTAAAATGTATTGTACGATTGCGCTGAATGATTTATATGTCTCTTTAATGATTAGACAATCTG
>JAPMOR010060621.1:373512-405829 GCA_026543865.1 Argiope aurantia | reverse complement strand
ACGACGTCACGAAATAGCAAGTCTCTTCACTGTCTTCAAACTGCATTCTGCTTCACCTAAAATAATGCTTATATATAATATAATGAAGCTGTTATAAAGACATACTGGACTGTGTCAAATGAAGCTGCGTAGAATTATTAAAGTATAAGATGAGTTATAATTACTGAATTTTACGAAAAACAAAATGCTTGCAATTATATAAATAATCAATTAGTTTATTTCTAGTTATTTGTTTTTTCAGCGAATTCTCTAAAAAATGAGCTCATGTCAGCCTCATACTGAATGATCTCATGAAGACTGTATTCAGGCTCGGAGTATCTCTCTGAAAACACAATTATACGAGCAAATGTCCTTCAATAGTTTATTTTCGCTTCATATTGAGCACCTTTTAAAAATTTCTTCGATTGTTTCCTTTGTATGTTGAATCTTTCTCTTTCGTAACATTTTTACAGCAAGACTAAGATTCTTGCTTCACTCAAGGGAACGAAGCCTCAAACCAAATCGCACTCATTCATTGGAAAGTGAAATGACGTATTTCTAGAAGTGTATTTCAAATCATGTTGCTAAATAGTGCATTTTTGGAGAGCCGCATAAGGGAAATATTTGTACAGATATTCTTGCTATTCTTTTCAAAAAATGTATCTGCTTTTTGCAAGAAGGATGGTCGCTTAGTAAAATGTTTTTCTTTCATTTTTATAGTCAATGTACGGGTTATTAATGTAGTAATGAATGTAGAAATAAAATGTTTTTGAATGATCTTATTATCAACACTTTTTTGTCCGTTATTAATTTCAGGTTTCCACGAACGCTCGATTTCTTTTGAAAATCACGTTGTCTTTCCTTAGTACTATTGTAATGTTTAAAGTAACTTAGATATATAAACATTTCGTCGCTGTTTCAGATTTTGGGTATTATTTTTACTTTGTCGGTTATTTTTCTTTTCCACGATTTATTATTACATTTTAAATATCAGTTATGATTAAATTCTTATTAAGTGTAAAGCAGCAAATATTGGATCAGTGAATTTCTTTTAAGCTACTAGTCGTATTTTTATACGTATCGATGCGCGCACCAATGAGGGCAGAAAAATAAGATTGCTTCAAGGTAGTTATACAAATTTATAAATACCGGATCTAATTGCATTGTTGAAAGTAAAAAGAATGATCAAAAATTATTTTCAGTTTTTGTTTTTAGTTTAGGGCTGATGTCCAAAATCGAATTGAAATTAGAACAATATGCGATACATCCCCTCCTTTTCTTTTTAGCACATTCTAGTAAGAAGATTCATTTCTTAATCCATCCCATGCCCTTCTTTTTGCTGGTATCGAAGAGAAATCCTCATCTCCCCAAGGGCTTAACAATGGATTTTGAAATCCAAACTGGTCTGAAAGAGGTTGTAAAACGGCATTCGATGTGCCTTCACTTCAACACTAAAAGGAGTGGATTTTAGTTGGGCGCTGACTTTTAATTCGTGCTTTACTTAGGGCAGTACTGACAGAATTGGTATTTTTCACTTTGTTCTGGAATACCCTCTTTGAATATTTATTATTATTATTTCCCTTAAAGGATTTCAGTCCGAACATTTATTTTAGTATTAAATTAAAAAGGGTTAAATTAATTTTTTTTCTTATTATTTATTTGATGGAATGTAATTTTTGCATTTATATGTAAGTGTCCATTACTATAAAATGATTGTTAATAATGTTATTTCAGTATGTTACTTTTTAAACTGTATTCTTTTTTAATAGATAATGCACGGTAATTTAACTAATCGCACATCTTGTACTATTAGGCGTTTTTTTTCTGCATTATATTTATAATTTAATTTGACTTATTTTGTTTTGCAGAAATAGAATTTTGTTATCGATATTTTTTTCGCTCTCTTCCTGGTACGCTAAAGTGTTGGAATTGTGTTTTTCGATGGTAATTCAGAATTTTAGTATCAGTTGATGATTAATCTACGTAAACTTTGGTTCAGTATTAGTGATGCCACCTGATAATGAGAAAATCTTTTTCAGATTGTTTAAAGTTTGTAATAATTATAAATTACGGATTAAAAAGTAGGAAATATAATTTTACTTTTTGATATATATCAATAAAAGTGTTTTATTATTTTAAATGACCTTGAATGAAGTTAATAATCATTAATGATTAATTCAATTTTACTTCGATTGTCTACGAGTGACTTCAACGCCTGTAGTGCAGTTGAGGAAAATTGGTTTCAGTATTCTATTATATTTATGGTAATATGTCTATATGCATGTTGCAGTAAGTGTGATTAATCGTTTATAATTAGTTAATGACCGGCAAAAGTGATTAATTGATTTAGCATATTGATCGGTTATTATCGATAATAACCGATTAATGATTTCGACCGTAATATGTAAAATATGTCTTTCATTCTTTAATGACTGGAAGGATTACGAGTAACTATGCAAATAAAAAGTTTTTATGTTCTGCTAAGGGGATGGGAATTAAAACGTTCTCCCCACCTCAAGTTCGAAAGATATCATCGTATAAAAATTGTTTTTACATCTTAAATTTTTAAATTAGCCTTCTAGTAGCATTTTAATTGACTTTTAATTAGTTTTCCGCATTAAATTAAATGTGATTTATAATTTTTGTTCTCTAAATGTTAACTTTTTTCACTGTTTAACCATATCAATCACTTGCTTTTGTCTGTTTTCGGATAGTTTCATTTTTACTTTTTATGTAGGGTATACACTTTCTTACTCTATATACTCAATAATTTTTCTTTAAATACAGTCTTTTAAAATTGTTGTATTTCCTTTTACTATTTCGTACTTTAGGAATTTTAAATTTTCAGTATGCTCAGTATGCCTTTTTTATGACCACTTTTAGCATGAGCTTACTGTGGCAGGTGTTATATTTTGTTTATCGCAAATACCGTATGACGTTTCATTTAATTTTATTATTTATTGATTTGATTCCTATGGTAACATATTTGTAAAAAGAATGACGGAGTTTTATCTTCCTTTTTATATGATTTACTGGAAGGTTACAAATAAGATGACGTTTAAAATGTGTATCAGGATTTTTATTTAACCCATTAAATTGCTTCTTGAGAAGTAAGAATAAGGCGTCTCCTTGAGTAAGTATCTATTTCTCTTACAAATTTGTGTTTATTGCATTCCTATATGTTGAATTATATCGCCTTCAAAATTATGCTCTTTAAAACATATGAATGAGCCTTTTTAGCTTTGCATTTCCTTACTTCTTTCTTACTTCGTCGTTTCAGGTATTCCCCCTCCCCCCCTTGTTATGTGCAGTGCAGTTCACGAAACTGCTATTTTAAGGGTAATGGTAAAGATGAGAAATGTTTACATTCCCCGCAATTATCTGTGCTTTGTTGTGCTCAAGAAATATGTGTTCGATTTTCAATATATTCAGTCAGTTCATTTTGTTGTCGCGATAACCCTTAATAATAATCTCTTTAAATTTCTTGTATCCACTTAGACTCTATATTTTTTCTTTCGTGGCCAATTTCATGTTGCTGTGCTCTAGAGTACAAGTTTAATTCAGTATTATTATTTAAGAAGGTGACTTCTGAAAACTCTTGAACTGTACATACGTATACGAGAACTATAAAATTTTTACTTCTTCTTTCATCCATACGCAGGCAGTGTTTAGTAAATTTAAATTAAAGATTAAAAAAAAAGAATTCTGATTTTTTAAATATACTAATGAGAATTGTTAGGTTGTTTTAAACGCCCCTGCGGCAACTTTTTAAAAGATGAAATAAAAGTTATTTTCAGATTCATTTTCGTGCATAAAATCCATTGATTCTAATATGAATGTGGATGGATTAAATGAATAGAATGTTGAATTTTTCTTTTATTTAATTATTGCTGTCATTCAGTTTGCGATTTAATATTTTGAATGTAACATCAAAAGTATCTTTTCATTTAATTAGTTTTACATTTAATTACTTGTTAATTGCTATTTTTTCTTGTAAGACACTGCGTTTCCAAAATGTTACATCGACAGGGAAAGTGACAGTTTTGACTTCCCCTGCGGAAATGATTTGAGCATGAGAATAGCTCCTGTTACGAGATAAATGCTGTACCTCTTAAACTAAAATTGCAATAGTGATTCTATTTTAAGAATCTTTTATCGCTCGACAGAGTTCATCTTAGAAGAGTATGATTTGATTATATGAGTTCTTTTTTAGAAATATCCTCATTGTTTTTTGATTTACATTTACTATCATGAATGCTGCTATCTTCTTTTTTCTCCCTTTGCAGCGGGGGGAGGGGGGTTAAAGAGCGGGAATTTAATTGGCTAGGATTTTCACTTTTATCTCGTTGTTTTACGGGGGGTGGGAATGTTAACGTACTACTTGAAGGTTGCATAGATAAAGGGAACATTTTTGCTAAAATTTGATTTCTCTTATTTTGTTAGTATCTTGCTTAAATATGATTAATATTATTTTGAAAGATAAATATTCTATGATTCTCGAATATAAGGAAGGGATTAAACTAAAACAAAAAACATAATTCGGATGACAAACATTTCTAGTGCTGACTCAAAGAAATATATATGATATGGCAGAATTTTTTTGAACATTGAAGCCTAACTTCCATTTCTAGGTTTTTATTATTATTATTGTTCTAGGACGTGATATTCAAACAATAATTCAAAGTTCAGTTCATAAAGACAATAATTTGAAAAAAAAAATGTTATAGAAGTTAAATTATTTTGTCTTGCCCAAATCAGTAATAGCTCTAAACTAGTTTATACATCCTATTCATTAAAAATGACTGATGTAAACTGCCAGTATTAGAAAAGTTTTAATTGTTGCTTTTCGAACTGGACCCGATGCTTTAGATATCTAGCAGTTAAATTTTTATCTTGATATTTTAAAAGTACATACGAATAAATGAAATGATTCGGCAGTGAATCGTATGATTAATATTTTTATAATTTTTCCGATTTATTACCATTATTATAATTTTATTTGTGACTTATTCCATCGGTTTTCTTTGTTGTATAAATTAGTTGAATGGAAAAGATAATACGAAGAAATGTGTGTATGTGTGAACACAATTGTATCAAAATGTAATTTATAATGTTAGGATTATTTTAAATTATTAATTTCTACATAATTTTAGAGGTAAAAGTATCTTTATCAAAGTTTTTTATTTTTTTTTATTTCTGGTTATTAACAAAAAGAAAAAAAAAGTTGTTCGAATTGTATTTTAGGAAATTTGATTTTCAAAAAATTAAATATTTAATCAAAACTAAGTAAGTTTTATGTGGATTGTATTTTTAAAAATTATTATTCATTTATATTTGTAAAATATGGACCCCGAATATTTTATTACTTCAAACGTTAGATTTGTTATCGTTATTAGTGTAAGCCACATTAAAAAGAAAAAAAAAAACTATTAATCCGCAACTCTCCCTCTTTAGCTCCAATGCAAGGCGCAGGTGACTATTGAGTGGGAGGTAAGAATGCAGGCTCGTGTCATGCCATTGATGATACCTCTTGAAAATGGGAGAATCCTGTCACCTGTTTCGATATCTTAGCCTCACTCGAGGAATTTTTCAATGTCAAACGACGTTACTCAAGGTCCTGATGTCTCCACATTGCCAGCAGAGAAATAGTGCGTTCAGATATCTTTTCGTAAGATCCTTCTCTCGCGTGACAAGTCTATCGGTCACGTGGAAAATGGGCAACGTACAGAGCGCATGTGCATGCTTCCCAGCGGTGAAGCTGGGTAGCTAGCTAGCTACAGGGAAACGACGTCTTTTTCGCCTTCCTGCGTTGATATTAGATCTGACGGACGTGAGGTCTTCGTTCACTGTGACGCAACCATCTTTGCTTCTGCCGCTACATTTGCGGTTTAACGCGGCCCGCTCATTGGTTGATGGACGCGCCATCATTCTTTCATCATCGCGCTGGAACACTGCCACAATTGGCGAGGTTTCTCCATTAACGAGTAGATTTTAGACAACAAAATTCCGTATCGTTTATCCTTAAGAATAATTTTCATTTTTCCGCCTTGTCTAAGGTAGCTACTATTTGTTGTGCATGTTTGTCTGGGATAAAAGTGGTAAATGCTTAGTTTTCGTGTTATCACTGGTTGAGTGTCAGTATTTTTTGAATCATGAACTTACGAAGGATGCATGTTCCTATCGTGGTAATATGCATCTGTGGATAAATTTTTCACCCCGACTATCAACACCTGCTTAGATAATAGAGATCGGTATAAAATTATTTGCGTAGTTTTTTTCATTGTGAAATTATTATTCTGCTTAAACAACTAGTTAAAGAAATAGATTCTTGAGGCAGATTTAATCTTTTGAATCTTAAAGACATATCATATTACAAAAGGTTATTATTGATTTCTTAGTCATTAGCGAATCTAGTCTAAAATATTTTCATTACATTAATATTTTTATTTATATGACATTGATACTGAATGAATTGTCTTCCGAAATTACATAAATTGACTATTATTACCTTTTGTTTTGAGAAGTATTTATTCAGTAATTTAGTATATTATTTTCAAGTATTAATTGTTTTTTAAGTTAACTTTAAACATACAATTAGATCTACCAGTTAGTCTTTTAACTTCTTCCTTATTATGAGCAATACCTTTTCAGATAGTCTAATATCCGTTTTATCCTTCTGTAGTTTTATGGTCCTGTTATGTTAAAACAAGGTATATATTACAGTCTCATTTGTTTTTGGTTATTTACTCCAAATAATAGCTCGTTATCGTACTTATAAATATGACCGGATTTTCTTTTACTTTGGCATGTATACATCTTCAGACTGATTTAACACTTTTAGATATAGTGATGCATAATTATCCCTTCAATATTAAATTCGCTTCTCATTGAATAATTGATTATACTTTATTATTTCGATTTCGTATTAGGCTCCTTTTGCTAATGGCCTGTTTGCTGAAAATAGTGCATGTGTTTAGTTTCAATGAACCCTTTCGTATACAATAATGTTTGATTCGTGTATCAAATTCGTGAAATTATATTTTTAAATCTGCAATTAAGTGAAAAATATTCAATATTTTAAGATGCAAAGAATCACTTAGAAACGCTTTAATATCTCAGATGTCCCTTAAATTATGATTAGAATTAAAATATTGGAATGTAAATGTCCCAAATAGGATGTACCGTCTAACTTGGAAGTTGAGTAAATTCGTGTGTGAAGGGCCTACATTTTTTTGCTTAGTGTAGTCACAGTAGGCATATAAGCCTCCTATTCTAGAACAACAGTACCATTTCTATTAGTGCAGTTCATGTTGCCAAAATGCGGGTATGAGAACTCGCCCAAAATTTGAATTGTAATGATGTAAGTCATAAAAGGTGAAAATTGAGTTAATCCAACAACATGATAGCTCATTCATGCATACTCTAATAAAGCTGTTCATCTGCCCACTCACTTATACCTGCATAAAATTGTGGGCTTTAGGCAAGACCGTAAATACCTCGATTGCTCCCCCCCCCTTTTGTCCCACACACGAACGTTTTGTGCTTCGTAAATTCGTAAGTGAATCTGCTTTTTAGTCGCCTCTTTTCTATTGAACCAAACCAAAATTTGATTCAGAACTAATATTTTAGTAAAGCGATGGCACGAATGTTTAAATATAGATCGGCATACGGTCAACCCCACGACGGATCGACATTTCGATGCTAAATCTGTGTACCATATCTAAATAGCTCTTTACATTTTGTAGTTATTATATGCTCATGTTCTCGGACAGTCGGATAGACAATCTTCCTTCCAAATTTGATGTAAAGACCTTACACCAAATTTCATCCTTCTAGTTTAAAGCACTTTTGAATTTCCGTATTCGCTGGTAAACTGATACATTCCAAAAAGTTGTTTTTTGAAATCAGGGAAATCTGGAAATGGAGTTTCATCAGAATCATGCGTTTGAATTTTTCTAACATTTACAATGCACTTTTTTTTTTTTTGTACATGAGAAATTAAAAAAATAAGGATTGAAGTAGAATTAATCATCCTGCTGACATATTTGCATTTATTGTTATCAGAGATAAAGCATTTATTATCCCGTACATTATGTCTTCAACATAATCTCAACAGCGTATAAATATAATTAAAAAATTGATGTATGATCAACCGTGAGACTGATGGATGTTTCCTCATTTTCATTTATACCATTTCTTGAATTGTTATTTTTAATCGGCCGCTCACTCTGAGAGCCCTGATGCTCTGTTTTATTTACCGCTATGATTCCGAAATAAAGGAATTTATAGATTTTTGCAGTTAAGATTTTAAAAAAAAATTATTTTAAGTTTTGTTTTCTGAGAACCGTAAATGTCTCTAAAATTTTTATATTTTTCTCTATCGTGATCCTGACTTTTCTGGACAAATTCTGAATAAAACTCTCTTAGGATTGAGCGTTGTCAGTTTGCTTATTTTAAATTAATATATTAACTTCAAAAATATCTCGGATACATCAACAACACTGCCTTAGAGTAAGTAGGAAAAGCAAAAGCTTTTTTCCCCTCTTTCTTCTTTTTGTTGAAAGCATAAAATGTTGTATTTGTTAATTTAGGAAACATTAAAAAAAAAATGGTGAGTCACTTTTTTGTTTGTTTATGGTGAATAATAATACCCTTTGTATATGTTCTCGCTGCAGCTTTGTAAATCAATGTCAGTTATGTTGTGTTAATCATTTCCTCGTATTGAAGAAAAATATTTTTAAGATAATAAATATTTCACAAATATTTGAAATGAATGCCGTGATTCACTCCGTAATGTTTGAGACGATGTACTTCATGATGGGAGAAAAGTGGGGGGCACTTTAAACAGTTTATTATAAACCTTATCGACAATTTAAATTTCCCTCTTAACGTCATTTTTCCTTATTGCTCTCACTACATCTTTTGGCACAGTTCCATCACATAGGCTGTCTTGATCATAACTGGAGCATCGTTTTCTTCTTAATGCTATCAGTTCAGAGACCGAGCAAACACCTTCCTTTCAATCTGTTTGGCGCGAATCCTTCACTTTATACCTCCAGCGTGTCGTAATAAAGAACAAAATATTCATGCTGGCGAAGATTTCATTTCCGAGGAAAGGGAATGAGATTAAGCCATTCTCCGAGCTCCCGTCTCGTCTGTTTCTCTCTTCCCTCCCCTCCCGTCTTCATAATCGTTTGTCCGAAGGATGGCCATCGCAACGACTCGTGGCCTTGACCTCCTTGTGAATGGCAGCTCCCGCTCATATTGAAGCGTGCGGGAAAAAGAGTTTTACAGGGATTGGCGATGATTTTAAAAAAGTCGTCTTTTTTTTAAATCCTGAAATAAGATTATTGAATTTTGACTTTCGCAATTCTCCCTTTCTTTAAATTAAAAAAAATCACATACTTTACTAATTTATATGAAATATACCAATCGTATATAAGCATAAACACATAAGCATCGTCAAATCAAAATGAAATAAAATATAATAATTATAATGAGTAATAGTGCATTTTTCTATGCAACACTTAGAACGTTTTGATTGCAAACATTTCCAAAACTATGAATGATAATGTGCCTCCTGAATGGTATGCGTCTTAGCATTATAAAAAAAGACCTTCATGAAATTAAATAACCTTCCATTTTAAGTATAAAGTTTAACCTATGTCTGATTTTGGAAACTGAAATTTGTTCAAGTACGCCGGTTGCATTTAAACATCATAGAATCATTATCAAGTACTATTTAGCTCAGCGTTTCGGTATACCACGTATCTTCTCTATTATTGTTTCTGACTGTAGGTTGTAATTCGATTTATCATTTGCAAGTCGGAAGCAAAAAATGAACATCAAAAGTAAGTATTTTCTTTTGAAACCAATTATATTTATTACTGCTATGAACGCATAAGATTTTTTTTTCGATATTAACGTTTTAATTTTAAAAAACTTATAATTCGTATATTAGTTTTTGGGCAGTTAACTTTTTTACAGTGAATTCACTCTTTCTCTTTGCCGAGACTATAAAAAGCACCTATTCGAAACGATTCTAAAAGTTCTAATTCAAAGTAAGCAGAAGTCATTGGATGACAGGAAATATATTTCATAATTAGGCTCAGATTCCCAGTCGAAACGTTTTGATCTCTGAATAATTTAAGAGCTGGATCGCCAAGCTTTTGTAACGAACTGGTGATTCAGGGCGCAAGCCTATGCTTGATGCGTAAAGTGCTGCAAGTATTAAATAGAGGGAAATCGTAAAGAAACATATTGGGAAGCTTTGTTTGAATTCGGCAGTAATGCGTCTTTAGAACCATTGTTTATTTTGTCACACTCCTAGCTAAAAGCGTTTTTAGTAATAATTCTTTGATATTTCTTAATCGCGATTCTGATCAACAAACTCATTTCTCTTAATTGTTATTTCTTGCTGTTCCGAATCAGGAAATCAATATAAAAGAAAGAGATGATTTGTTGATTTATTTTAATTGCTGGAAGAAATCTTACTTCATTTCAAAATTAAGACATAGGACATAGATTTTCATATAATATTATCATGTGAGAAAACAATGACCGACTGATGGTTCGATTATGCTCATTATATTTTTCAGTTGTGTTATTAAAATTGCGAATACTTTTTTTTGTTTGCTTTATTATTTGGAAATCTTATCTCGAGAGTTATTTTACAACTCTTCAAACAACTAAATATTGCAAAACAATTCTCATGTTCTGTTGATAATCTTTTTAGTCTCTATGAATATTAAAAATACGCCAAAATATGTGTAACAGAAGAAAGGGGTGGCATAGATATTAAACATTAATGCGTTTACGAACTTTTTTTTTAAAGTTTTAAATGAAAAATAATACCAGTGTACCCAAATACCATGCTAAAAAATATCATACGGTCTATCTTATTCGTTACGCTACTGCAGGCGTGCGTATATGTAAGTGTTTGCTGTTATTTTACAGGGCATAATCGGATATCGACTTAAGGGTATCAGATTGAGCACGCGCATATTTTGTAAAATGAGAATATGCGTCATAGAAAAAATTTATTTTGAAATTTTAATTATATATTAGGCATGATTCTTATATTTTTTTCTCAATATTTTTGGAGAATGTCACGTAAAAATGATTATCCTTTGATAAAAAAAAAAAAGGGGGTTTTAAATTATGTATGGCAACATGCCATACATCATTTAAAATATTTTTTTGTATGTGAAACAAAATGTTAAATTGACGAACATGGTATTTGTAAAACATTTTATCTTTAGGAAGAATAGTAGTACAATGAGATATTATTGCTTACAAAAATTAGCACATTTAGGTTTTTTTTAATGATCAAATCTGGGCAAAACCAACATCAACATCTATTGTCTAAAAAATTTGTATACACACATACACACACACACACAAAATAGAAAACATCTACAACTTGAACCCAATACACGTTGAGGGAAATAACTTATTTGTAGACACATTGTAGACATTTTATTTGTAGAACCGTCTGGAGGGCAGAAAAGGTGAGATAAGACGAGGTTGTACTAGATTTGACTAAATAGATACTATTTACCGTATTAAAACATCGCATTGATTTTATGCAGTTAAAGACGAAGGAATCAAAGCATATTGAAAAAGATTGGCGGACGTAGCTGAAAAGTGCTTTCGCCACAGAAATGATAATCATGGCGGCTCTTTTGTAGAACGTGTTAGGAAGAAACACTTTTTATAAATCATAGACTTTGTGCAAGATATCTTTGTCCTAGCCATGGCAAGAACCGACTTGCCGAACAGGAGAAACCATGAGAACTTGTTTGAATCTTATGTAATTTTAGAAAAGAATTTGTTGACCGTCTTTTTGATACCGCTGCAAAATTAATAATCCGCTCAGTTCAGAAGTAAAAGTTGCAGTGAAGCCAGAGCTCGAATGAATAGGAAATTATATTTCGACAAAAATATTAGTTAGCATAACATGTATATAATGAAAACAAGAGAGAAAAAATAAGTAAACATATGAAAATAAAAAGTAAAAAATCAAAAGTAAACCGAAAAAAGAAAAAAATTGTCTGAAGTAGGTAAGGGGGGGGGGGGAATATTTAAAAAAAAAATGCATGCCAATCGAATGCGGAAAGAGCCATATGACAAGGAATGTTGTGAAAATTAATCAAAAGGCTGTAGTAAGTGTGCAAATAAAATATAAAACAGATTCCTTTTGCAGTCCACATTAATTTCACATTATGTATCGATTGCATTTTTTTCTCGTTGTCTTTTATTTTATTTCCATTTTTATATGCTTGATATGTAAATATTAAATCATTAATGGTTGTGTTTAAAATTCCTGGCAAAATTTGATTTAACAGTTTTTTTTAGAAAACAGATCATTATTATTGGAAGATCACTCTGTGTGATATAACAGTAATGGGATCGAGTACAATTTCAGTATTGCTGCTAATCAAATATGCTGCTGCTTAACAAAGTTCTGAAAACTCAGATTAATAATAAAGGATATAGTACTATAAACCTACGCAAATGATATTGCGATTTTAATGAGGGCTAATATATCTTTTCATTTTGTAGAGTTAATTGAAGGCATCCTACGAAGAATAGATGAGTGGACAGATAAATTTAATTTAAAATTCAGTGTAGATAAAAATGAATATTCTGTTTTAAATTTCTTAAAGATGTAACACGCGTTCCCAGCTAAATAGCGAAACAATATTCTTTGCAAAATATGTAAATTATCTGGGTATAGTAATTGATCCAAATCTATCACGTTCTCGTATCGAAATAAACTGTTAGAAAAGATAATTGTAAAATTTCGGAGAAAAGAAAATTACAAGGGCAACATAGAGTCTTTAAGCTATAATAAGTAAGCGAATGTGTGAATCCATGATCGAAAATATAATAAGTTATGCCAGTGAGATTTTGGGTAGAGAAATAATAAAAATTAATAATGAGTTAATCCAGCGACCACTTACTTATGTATTGTCAATATAAAAATGCTGTTATACAATTTCACTGCAGGGTTCTGGTGACTGTATGTACCATTGTATATGAAATTAAAAGTTGTTATAGCCAAAGAAAAAGTGCGAGCAGTATTGAGGGCATTAGAAACTTCGCTGACGCAGTTCAAGAAGAGCATTGGTGAATAATAAAAAAAATGAAAATGTTTTCAAGATGCCTGGTAACTTAATATATATTGATGAATTTAAAATAAATGATAGAAGTCGGGTTCACTCTTGTTAACTTCATGGACAAGAAAGAAATAATTTAGCGGGCATACATGGCAGAAACTTGTCGCAATAGAGCTAACGATAAACTATGCTATTGAGTAGCAGTTGGAAGGTGTCAAAATAACAAGTATCAGTCAGTTTTAATATCTTTGTAACCAATAAAAAAGAAAAGAATAAATTAACTAAAATATAGTGGACTTTATTATGGTAAAATATTTGAACTGTAGTGGATGTAAAGGCAATGTATGTAATGTAGAAAAAATGCCACAGAATTGCATTTTAACCCTATTCCTATGCATCCGTTCAGTTTTAAATGAATTCAGTTCGATTTCTTTACTTGTTTTAGTTAATTACTAACATTCGTTTGATTTTTTTATAACCAATATGAACGCCTTTGAAATTTAGAATCGGCAAATTAAACTCAATAATATATTCCCACATTTTTCACTATCCTTGATGGAACCCCAAGCCCCTCTTGTTCTAACTTCTGAATCTTGAAATTAATATTTTCGGCATAGCCTCTTGCGACCAACTGGATCCAATTAATGTGTAATTGAATGTTCATGATCCACGCTTCTTCTGCGAACAATTTTATTGTATTCTATTCATTGTATATGGAAAACCTTCCTAATAGAGTAAAGCCCCATGCCATCATAGTGTCATTAAAAACTTAGCTCTCGGGATGATGTATCTTCGAATTTTCGCAGTATTATGATTTCGTCTTTTTCTTTCTGATGTAATCTTTTTAAGTATCAGAAAACACTTTTAAGTATTGGATGGAGTTCTCAGTTCAACGACGAACTATGTTATTAAAAATTGTATAAAATTTTTTTTACAGAATTATGAATGTTCAGAAATTAGTTTGCTTAATTAAGTTAGTATCATTAGAAAGGCACTGTTTTTAATTTTAATTTATATAAAAAAACCATATTTGTACGATATTTTCAAGAATTATTGCGGAAAAACGGTAGAAAGACATTTAATTTTTATTTAATTAAAATTAATTAAAATTTCAAATAAAAATCATGTTGCAGTCTATCATCTTCCAAGTATATCTGTTCTAAATTAGGTAGTTCCAAGTTAAATAGTCTATCCTGTAAAGCGCCAACACACACGGTAATATACATATTTATCGTTATTATTAATAGAGATGGAATATTATAATATTAAAAAATATCTTTATTAAAGAGATTGCAAAATGGAAATAAAATCAAAATAATTTAAAATTCTGGACTTTTTTTTCCGTTTCAGAAATGATTGATTATCTTGCATGTACATATTTAGATTTGTGAGAATGTGCTTGTTGTAAAATATGTCATTGATTGGAAATTGTGTTGAATTCTGTCAATCATAAAAGAATGAGCGGGCCATTTTTCTTTATGCTATTCATTTTTCTATATTACGATAACTGGATAAGCTAAGAACACTTTTTTAAGTTATGCTAATATATTTTGATACCATTAAAATGTGGCCATGCATACTAATTCCATTCTCGCCTGGTATGCGAGTTCTGGCTTTTAAATATTTAATTCCGGTCGATACACTAGAAAACCCGGTGACCGACAAAATAAGAGCGCAAAATCGGTAGTTTTGAAAACAATAGAAGCATTTCGATTTTTTTACGCTTTTCCAGACTTCAAAAACGTGCCCAGCATTAGAATAAGTGGTCACTCTTTACCTGTATTGCTTATGGTTGACCTTTAACTGACCAGTCTTGCTAAAATGCAGACTGGAAACCACAGGAATATTAATTATGCATGCTTTCTTCCACGGAGAAACGAAAGTTAATTGCTTCTCTGCTTCAAGTTGGAGGGAAAAGAGGAATCGGGAGAAGAGGAAGGTTTATGCGCTATGAGATTACTTTTTCGGTTTTCTGATTATTTCATTTGGAACGTTCGATTTCGGAAGTGATCGCATCAGAATGACTCTTCGTCACCGGTAGTATGACTGGTATCAGTGATTACTACGAAACATGAAGGAAGTGGAAATTCTGCTCAAATCGAAAGTGTTCGGAATCGGCCCATAAATAATTCGCTTTCTCGCTATTTGCATGAGAAGATGATGAGTAGTTGGGAATTTTATGCCTTCCCTTTCCGATAGACTGGCTTTTCATTTATTCAGGCCGTAAAAACGAGATTGAAGGTTACGCTTTGAATTTTGCTACATGTACGTTTCGCGCCTCACGTTTGCCTTCAGCATGTATGATTTTTTTAAGTGAATTAACTTATTATATTTTAAAGCTAAATAAGAATATGAAACAGGAAAGGGATAAGTTTATAAAATTATAGATAGCATTCAGCATCAAATTTTCCTTTTTAAAAATCCCATTTTGCTTAGCTGACAAAGCATAAATTATTTGTCTAAATTATTCAATTACTTAGATTTTATACAGATTTGCACCAATATTGGATTGTAAACCTGATATGATAAGAAAATAATTTAAACTTCGATTATTTGGAAACATAAGAGCTTTGTATTTCTTAAATCAGTTGTTCGCATTATTATTTTAAAAATAATAATGTATCTTTATTAGCCGTCTTCCAGCAATATGTTGTGTGCCAACTATATTAATAGTATTAATCTAAACATGTCAATTAAGATTAACTTCATCTTATAAATAGCCAAAGAAAGTATTATTTTAAATTAAACTTGAAAATAAGGATATATCTTCCTAATTAGTTAGCTATGCCTGCAAATTCCCGAAATTTTTTCCTGCTTTCTAGAGGCTTTCGCCAAACTTTTATTTTAGCATTATCTCTCAAAACTTGAAGACAGCGAAAGAGAAAAGCGCCTAGGAAATCATGAAATATCAAATGAAATAAAAAATTTCGAAATCGGTAATACGGTTGTGGTTGGAGATCTTTGTCACCTCTCCCCGAGAGAATATGTATGAAGTACAATTTTTGTTATTTTCTTGAAAATGTAAAAAGAAGGAAGGCAGGCGACCATGGATGGACATATCTAATCATATGTCAGAAAAAAAAAAAAAAAAAAAAAAAAAAGGTGAGCGAGAGAGATTAAATGAGACCAGTGGTTGACTTTGGGGGAGGAGCTAGTTTTTTTTTTAAATTTTCCCGATTGTTTTAAATATATTTAATATAACACAGAAAAAGTAAAAGTCATCAAGATATTTTTAGAAAGAAAACTCTAAAACGGTTAAACTTTAATAAAAATTAATATGGAAAATTCTTACCTTTATGAGTTTCATGTGAAGGTTCAAATTTCCTCAGTACTATTGCCTGAAGTGAGCGAGAATTAAAACATATATCTTATCTTATTGTCATGGTCGATGGGTCATTCAAAGAAAATGCAGACATGACACATTTCCGCGGAAATGCGGATTTCAGCGTTTTCGGAATCGATTTTTATCATTTGTGAAGTTCTCTTTTTATGTAATGATTCTACTATATTTTTAATGCCTCAAGCACTTTTTGTAGAAATGTATTCTCATTTTATTGCTAATCATTCTTATGTTACTTCCCGATATTTATGTGTGGTCCAATTCGTTATTATATGAACTACGGTAGCCCCCCCCCACCCCTTTCCAAGCCTTCATCATATCTGAAAATACTATTGTTGCAGTTTTTTTTTTAAATAATAATTTTATTTTGAAATCATATTAGCATTTTTAAATTTTTATGTGCGTAATATAATTATATTATTCACAAAAAGAACTGATCATTTTTTACAATACTGCTTTTTATTATTGCTATTGTATAGCATAAAAACATTGGATTTTTCATAATCTTTATAAACTGCAAACTGTAAGAAGGCGTTGTTACCAAAATATATTAAAATATTTATTGGAAATATGTGAAGTATGTTTACTTATCAGCACTGGAATAATCTAAATAGCATTTAAAAATGAAAAATTTACAATTAAAATGTATTTAACTGCTACAGAAAACAATGTCCAATTACGTTAATCTTTTATAAACTTTTCACATATGTCTAGAGATAGATCGATATCGCCGAATATATTTTCTACCTTACTTTTTGGTAATGAACCAACCAGTTTCGTATATCCGTATGAACAAACGTTATAAAGTGCAACGATTTGGCATGAATTAGCTTTATATACGTATATTGTGTTCTCTGTTTGTTTTTCAGTGTTAATTGTTAAAAAGAATTGTCTCTACAGAAATTCTATTTGATCTATTAAGTCGAAGTATTTTGTTGTATATTTTTTATGAAAAGATTGATTTAGACTTGGGAAACATTATTGATTATACTTGTGAAAACTAAATGGTTTTTAAAAATTTATAATTTAGTGTACTAAATATCAGAAACTGTTTGTTGGGAAAAAATTACGTTATTGGGCTGTCTTGATTCACCTAAATAAATTCTTAATATAATAGAAGAATAACTACCTATTCTTAATTTAGTAGAAAAAGAACTGTCTCTTTCTCAATATAATAAAAACAGAGAAGAATTCATTATTAAAAATGTATACGAATTATTATTATAACTATTTGAGCTGAAAACGAGTTAGTGTAATTACCTTTTTCAAATCAGAACACAGAATCAAAAACTAGAATTATTCTTGCTAATTCTTAACATTTAGTCTCTTCAATTTACTAAATAAAGGAATCGTAGTGTTGAACTTGTATGTCATTTATTGTAGAGTGATGGTGGAATGGATACTAAATGAGTGATCCTTTCAATGTTGTCTTAATTTTTATAGTGTCGATCTGTCTTCTATTTTAAAAAAATTTATCATTAAAAATTATATTATATATGCTTTGCTTTCTTAGGACCCTTCATTTAAAAGCATACGTAAAAGAATTCTCTCTATGGGCGCATTATGTGCTAACATTAATTTAAGAGCTACTGCTGTGTTTTAATTTTCTTTTAAAATGAAGTGTTAACTATCCCCATTTCTTAAGATGAAATGATAAGAGGAGAAAAATCTTAAAGCTGACTGGATGTGTAATTATCTTGAAATGAAGATGTATTTATTGCTTAAGGCGTTATTAAGTAAAACATTGTATTAAATGTTAACCTTGATCGTCAAGGATTTTATGAGTTTTCTTCTTATGTCAATTAAAACATAAACACGCTGTCGCTGATTTTATAATTTACTGCATTTGCACGAGTACTGCCTAAGTAAATATTCTAATAAAATGCTAGGATTCGAATGAACTTTATGTGCCGGATATGTCGTCAATCCAATTTAACACTTGTGTATTAAAAGGTGACTGCGAAGAATTAATACCCATAAACTTGTTTTGAAGGCCAAATCATATATCAGCCGGGCGCATTGTAAACGAGTTGTTGGCATTGTTTCTAGCAGAAACAAAAGAACCGAGAAGTCGATTCGGTGGTGTGAGAACATCAGATCGAGTTGATATGGATTTTTGTTGTTTCAACTTTTATAATGTCTTATGTGGGAATGTATGAGAAGATTTTTTTTTGAAAGAAAGTCCAAAATATTACCTTTATTTTTAAGAAAAGTTGCTTATAACAGAGAATGAAAAGAAATTAATATACATTCGCGGATTTAAAAAAAAAAGCCACCCAGCTTTACTTTGTCATCGTTCATCGTATAATCATAAAAAAAAAGTATCATTCGAAAGGAATCAACATATTCTTAAAGATTTGTGTGTGGGGGGAGGGGGGGGGATGGCCGCCTATATATTATAAAAGAACAAATTTCAAAATTTCCAGTAGCAATACCTGTTTTTTAATCGAAATTTCAAAATGACATCAAAAGTTCTTGCCGGAAATCAAATTTTATTCATTTAGGTCGGTTCGTTTAGACATTATGAACTGACAAAAGTTTAGTATTCTAATTAAAAATATAATTTCGAACTTTTATTCATATTTTCAAAAAATATATAATATTAATCTGAACTCTTTTTGTTATGAAAATATAAGATATTCTATACATATTGCACATGTATTCACCATTAAAAAGTAATTTTTAATGTTAGAAAAAAATACAAAATTATAATTTGAAATTTTTAAACACACTTCAGTTTGGATACAAATCGGAGGACAAGGTCATTTTATGACGACATGGAAAATTTCAACTGATTCCTACGAGTAGTTTTCCCGTTACATTAAGTTTTCATTATCGCTTCTAAACCGGTACATTTAGGAGCGTATTTATTAATTCCAAAATGTTGACAGCATTTGATTTGGCAATTCACACATAGCTTGAATAAAACATCTTTTTCAAAGTTGTTGCAATGTTAAAACGTGTAAAAAGAATTTCTTCAGCGACAAAAAAAAAAAGAAGTAAATAATAAGAATAATAATAAATGCCTTTCATTGCCATAATATTTATTAATAGTCCTTACTTTTGAATGTGAAGGATAGTCTCTGTTCTCTTTACCAGTTAGAACATTTATTTAGAATTTTGTTTCCAAATAATTACTTTGTAGGATTATCACTATTTATCTTTATAAACGGGTTGACCAATTTGTTTTTCTTTATAATTATTGCACAATGAATTCTATATTTTGTAACAAGAAAAGGACCGTTTGTGTTTGTTTGAATTTATTGTTTGTTTATGTGCTCAATACTTCTTACAAAAAGTCTCATATTTCATAAAATTAATCTGTCATAATTTTATTTATTATAACATTGTATATAATCATAAATGGAATAAAAAAAATTCAAGCATCAAAACATTATTAGATAAAGCATTTAATACTTATTTTCTGGATTCAAAATATGTCTTACGTTTATTCCTGTACGTGCCAGAGTACGACAGAAGTGAATTAAATAAAATTTGAAACAATACATTTCGATTGACTTGAATGTCAAAATGAATAAATTTCTTGGAAAATAAAATTTTGTAAGAATTTCTTTTGGTAAGCAAAAATATTTTATTAAAAAAACGCATAACATTTTAAATGAAATTCATTTTTTAGTTATTTTTTTAAACATTTTATGCTTACAAAGAAGAAAAGAGATTACAAGTGAATTTTTTTAATAAATATTTGTGTTCTTTTTTTTCCGCTTCACTTCATTTATGTGAACAATCGTGAATTGTCAAATAATTCTGTTTAAGCACATTAGAGCAATGTTCTTATCTTTTAGAAAAGAATTTTAAATTTTCTCGAACGAATTTGAGCATATATCTATTATCGAACTATTAAGTGCAATTATGTTAGTTTTGATAAATTACATTTAGATGTATCGTTATGATCTGTAACTTTTTTTCTGACTTTTACTACACCATTTGCTGTAATTTATGGATAAATGCCACTTGAATTGAATACGTTTTGTTGTGTTTAATAAAAAAAAAGTTCTAATAAAAATGTTTGATTATTAAACTGGATACTTAAGCTATACTATGAAATATTTTTTTCGTAATTATATGCATATGTATTATTTCTATAATTATTACTATTCATATCTGAAGCAGAAAAATATGCGATAAATAATAGCTTTTTAAAAATTTCATGAAAAATCTAGAATTAAAATAGCTTTTAGATGAAAATTAAAGATATGTAGAATAAACGAAAGATGCACTGCGATTTGTGTTCCATGTCTGTAACCTTGTATTCCTGTCTATTATATAACGAAATTTTTCCGCAACCAAAAAGCATTTGTAGAGAACACTAAAGTTGCCCATAAAGCATGGATAAAAACTGATTTACATTTATCAGTGACTGAAATGCGTTACTTTGTGTATGTGCTTGTAAAATAATATATTGTATCAATTTCATGTTTATTTTTAAATAATGATAGGGATAGTATATACTGTGATTTTTACATATAATGAAGGTGTATGTTTATGTATGTGCGCTGAGGCTCTACAAGCCGGACTGTTTGACCTTGAGCCACCAAAATATCAGAAATGCTTTGCAGGGTGGAAATGTACACCTTCAAACACTTTTTTAAAAGAAATTTTAATTAAAACTTTAATCAAAAATTAAACAAGCATTATTTTTTCCACAATAATTTCCAAAATTATTATTGCATAAAAATGATTTTTACGGCATCTTAAAATTCAAAAAATTGTCTTCAATGATAACCAAAATTTTTGGTATGTAATTTTTTTTTAAATTTGTAATTAATTTTCTTTTAAATATTTTTAGCGTATTTCTCTCTCTCTCTCTCTCTCACACACACACAGCAATAAAAAAGATGTACTGAATTTTATTTCCTTGCTCATACAACAAAACAAGACGTTTGATGTTTCAGCTAATGGCGAATCAGACTTAGATACAACTTAAAGAAAACCTTCAATGCTCAGATTACAGATGCTTTAAAGTGTCACAAAAATAAGAAATAATATTACCAACGTCTCGAGAATATCTAATAATAGAAATGTCAAAAACATTTATAATATCTATATTGAACAAATTCTTTTTAACTATTACTAACAATAAAATTCGTTGTGCATAAAAATTTAAGATTATAAAAGTATGCACGTTACATTTGATACTGATATTTAATACATAGACCTTTTATTAAATAACATAATGTCTAAAAGGAATTGCATCATTATATAATATTAAAATAAGATTTTGTGGTCACTGTGCACGAATTTAGAAATTCTTTTTTTGATAATGCTTCTTGTCTTTCAAAACTAATGCATGGAACAATTTCGAATAAGTCATCGATTAAAAACTGTTTTTCCTTTAGATTGGGAAAACCATTGTGGTTTGTCATGATCTCAGACAATTTCCTCAAAAAGCTGTATGTGGTCACTGAAAAAGTAATTGTAAACATACTCTTTCTTACTCGAAGTTTAGATTCTCGCTGCGTTGGCGTGAATCTTGAAAGGAGGTTTGAGTCTCTTTCATCCTCTTGATGAAAAGTATTAAAACAGTGAATCCATTTCCTAAAAAGTTTTCATTTTTGAAAACATCTAATCAAACAAAGATATTTGCCAACAATAATTGTCACTTTTGTTTAAAAAATGAATTAGTAATCACTGCTTTATACTAGAGTGTATCAATAAATACCTTATGTAATTTTGAACGTAATAATGAAAAATGCAGTGAATGAGAGTGTGAAACGGAAATGAAAGTACGAATTTTCGGCATAACTGCCCTTCATGTATTCCAGCGTGAAATTAATTTGAAAATAGAGATCTCATAAAACGACTGCAAGAACCGTTGTCGTGCAGCCTGTTTGAGGTTGTCCTCAGAATCAAGCTTTTGACCATCGAGGAATCTCTTCATCAGTCCAAACAGATGAAAGCCTGAGGGTTCCAAGTTCGTGCTGAGAAACAGCACGAACTTGGATGTCCTTTTCTTCACTGGACACGACCCCTTCTCGACGCACCTACACAGGTTCCCTCTGGCCAACTCTCCTTCCTGTAGCTGTGGGGAAATTCAATTCACTATGCCACTGAATGCTTACTGACTCTCTCATGGCACATGAGAAAGCCAGAAACCAGTCTCGAGGAAGAATGGTACAGGAGATTTGCATCGATAACGCGGCAAATTCCACTCCATAGTAAATCATATTCATAAATACCAAGACCTCTTCAAGACTACACAATAACTGAGACTAAAATGCCGCTAGTCAGAATCAATTAAATTATTCATTCAAAAGTGCAGTTCTCACGAAGGAAATCAAAACACAGGACGCAGACGAATTATTATTATTCTGTGTTTTCTTTCCATTTTGTGCTCATCGAACTGGTCAGATAACTTAATGTTATAGGCACAGGAACATAAACATGGAAAACATAACATGGCGTTATGTTATGTTTTTCAGCAAGTGACGGAAACAGTTTTCCCCCGTTCGTGCGAAACTGCAAAGATTCGATTTGTAAGTTTTGAAGCACTCGCCATACAGTCCGAGCGTGGCACCTTCAGACGCTCAAGCCCATTCAGATTGTCGAGGAACCTTTATCATTTTGGACGCATGAGAAGTTCATCGGCAGTCATAGGCTTGAAAATAGTGATGACCTCTAACGGACTGTGCGACAACGGCTCTACTCGCAGCGACGGAGTTCTATGAGATCTGTATTTTCGAACTGATTCAGTGCTGAGACAAATGTCTCAATATTAATAACGGTTAGGTCGAAAATTAGTAAACTTCCAACGCGTTTATTTCCGTTTCATATTATCATATCTATTTGTTATTATTATTGTTGTTGTTTCCGAATCATGTATGTTATTTATTGATACTCCCTCACAAAACGGTAAATTCACTTTTCTTATCATTACTTACTTATATGTACCTATTTAGAGAAATTTTGATATGTGCAATAAAAGATGTGTATATGTGTGTGTGTGTGTGTCTATAATCATATAATTAATCGTTCTTTTGTAATAATACCCAGAATTCTCGCCTTCCCATTTCTCGTCCTCTTCTCATTTAAAATCAACTTTAGCAAGCATATTATTCGATAAGAATAGGTCAGAAGGACAGTAGCATATTTAGTTGCAATAAAACAATAAACATTTCTATAAAAATATAATATTTTTTCTGTAAATATTTTTTTTTCTCTATTTGAAATAATTTTGCATCATATATCAACATATTTAGCACTGTTATTTTGTAAATATAGGAACTTATTTTGATACCTTTTGATATTATGAACTCATTTTGGCTTCCCTATTTTTTATGCAATTGCATTTTAATTATTTATTTTTTAAACAATTATTATACCGAGTATTTTTTTTATATCATAATGGCAATGGAATTAAAAAAAAAAAAAAGAAAGAAAGATTTTTAGTCATTACTTTCTTGTTTTAAAATATTTCTAAAATTCCCTTTGCGTATTTTTATTTTTTATTTCTCTGTTCAAATAGAAACTTTTACTCCAATTAAGTTAATATGGCATGCGCATAAGAAATATAAGAGTTCTTCCTTTTGATAAATATGACGGTAGTTGAATTCATTCTCTGCAAATAATCATTATATTATTTTGATAGTAAATATTTCATAATGTGTGTAATTATTGGCAAATCTGACCGTGATTTAAGCTTGAATTTCGTTCATTTTTTTATTTGCATGATTTTTCTCTTATGTACTCAGTAATTAATATTTAACGGAAAAAATCACAATTATTTTTAATGAATAGTATTGCTTAATTTTTGCTTTTTAATAATTCAATTGTTCTTCGGATTTTATTTAAAACTTTTTTTTTTCTAAATTATTAGTTCTGTAATAGCTTACACAGATATTTAATGCAGTTTAGCTCATTTCGAAATGTTTATCTGAAACTGAATCGCAGGCTTGCTGCAGTATTTCTCTTGTTTCTGAGTGATAAACTTCCAATTTGGCATTTTTGTGACTGTAAGATAACATCCGCTTTATATGCATACGTTGTTTATGTTGATGTTGTGTATCATTTAACATTTCTATTTTATTGGTATGTATTATTTTTTTTCTGTTAAAATAAAAACCAGTTAATTTTAAAACAACGAGTAATGTCTGATCATAAGAGTTTGATTCTCTATATTATAACCTTTTATTTGTATGTGCATTATGTTGAGTGGTTTTCGGTGATATAATTAATATTTCATTTCAATCAGAAACTATTTGGTTATTTTGTTTGTAATATTAAGTAAATGCTTTGTTATTGCGTCTCTTGAAGGAGGATGTTTCAAAATGAAAAATAATCAGGAAAGGCATAAATGCAACGTGTTAAATTTGTATTCTTTCTTATAAAAATGTAAGTGCTTTTTATCGAAAAAGTTAAAAATAGGGTCCTTAACATTAACAAATAGCTTTGGAAATTTAGAAATGCTAGCATCCCCTTCAAAAATTTGTTTTTTATTAAAATGTGTGTGTGCATTAAATGAGATTTTTTTACGTATTTGTTATAGGAAAGTGATTGATACATTTTAAATCTTTTTCTTTTAATCGCAGTCAAATCAAATCGCGGAAGAATGATATTCAGTTTTATTCTTAAATCGAACCGGATTATTTTCATCTTCACTTTACAATTTACAAGAAAGACTTCACGAGAAAAAGAGAGGTAAGTTAGGGCTGGGTTTCTTTAAAATTGAAACATGATAAAAGCTTGGGAAATGTAAGTGATTTGCAGTGGTCTCAAAAAATTTTTATGTTTGGTTAATGCAATTTTTGATGAAAATAACACTGTTATTTCTCCTTGAGAACTGCATCAAAATACGTGCTTACTTTGATTTACTATGCAGTTTTTAAAATGGGAGGACACACGGATTAGAAAAAGGAGTTTAGGATGACACTTAGTATAATAGTATTTTCTTCGAAAATATTTAGAGTAGCCAATTACGCTAAAACAGTCGTTCAATTTTTGAATTGATTTATATATTAATAAATTGTCAGCGCAGAAACTGACTTCGTATCCGTGAGGATTAGAGTTCTTTCTATCTTTGTTGCTTTTTTTCTCAAAATTATTTAAATTTAATTAACGATTTCAAATTATTTAAATGAATTAACAATTATAGTGAGTATATAATTAACATATTGCTAATTTTAATGCGAAAATAAATATTCTCCTAATACTTGAATTATAATTCAATTTTTAAACAGAAAGATAATTATAAATATGGATGCGGGTTTTTTTTTCAAATTTAATTAATTTGAGTTAACAATTTACAAGCAGTAAAATTCCGCCTTGTTATTTGATATGATTAAAAACCATAAATTTAGTTGAATTCAATCTACTGCAAATTACTATGGATGGAAAATGAAAGAGTGTGTGATAAAAATGGAAGTGAAACTCCTATTACAGAATTGATGTCCAAAGCAGAGTTTTTTTTTTTTTTTTTTTCCAATCTTAATTGTAACATTGGCACAAGCATGGAATTGAATGTTTTTGATAGATGAGTTTGAAATTAAATATAGTATTAAAAATGCTGTTGCTGAAAGTGTGTTACATTAAAAAAATGAATAAAAATAAAGAAAAGGATTGTGCAGAAATGAAATTAAAAAACATTTTTAGTTTTCAGATGATGTGAAGACAATTTTTGTGAGATCTGGTCAACAACATTCGTAGTTAAGTCATTGCGATTATTCATCTGGCAACGATTCCATTTGCGTTTGAGCTTTATTTCTTTGACATTTTATTTTCTTTAACTGTTTTGGGAGGACGCGACGAACTCTCTCCAGGTTATTGCTAATAATTTGAAGTCCTATTAATTAGCGAAGCGTTGAATTAAGTGTAGCTATAGAAACTTTTAGTGAAGTAGTCTGAAATGCTCTTATAATCATTTATTTACATTTCACTGTTTCCATTGTGTGATGAGTCATAGGAGCATTTTCTGTGCCACGTATGATAGCGTTTTATTTATATAGATTATTTTAGAAAAAAAATTTAAACTTGCTTCAAGGACTGAGCCCTGTCCCCTCCTCGGATGCGAAACCAGTATTAAATGACAGCACTGATCGGCGCCCGCCTACAATGAAAACTTGGTGGTGTATAAATCATGGCAATATTTTGAAGACTTATTTACTTGGCTAGTTATTAATAATTTTATGAATAAGCAACCTAAAATCATACTAAATCTCATTCCGAGACGAAATTTCTAACCCGCATCCACCCTTGTTAGGAATTCATATACGCTTCTAACAGAGAGTGTCTCTTCTTGAATTGTCATCGCTTTCTTGCTTTTGTTTCATGTAATTTAACAATTTTATGATTTTTTCCCTCCGTAGTCAATGAATTTTATAAAATTTGGGCCTTCTGGTTGTTAAAATACTTCATTCCGGATGTTACTAAAATTCATTGACCGTTATTTCAAATCGCCTTCGTTATTCTTCAATTTCTATCCTTCCCCCCTCTTTTTGCTTTCCTTCCTTTATTCATTTTTTTTATATTCAGAATGTTGAGCAAAGAATCTGTAATTAATATTATTCTTTAAAACGATCATTTTGAAATTGAATATATATTTATATATGTGGACATTCTTTCAACTAATTTATTATTTCATGATTTGCGAACGGCTAATGTAATTATCATCTTGTGCATGCGTTGCTGCCCAAGCAATTCTCATTTCTCGATTAGCTTGGAGCAGGAATTGGAATATTAATTCGAATTCAATTTGTCATTTTTAATTCAAATTTCCATCGATCTCTTATACAAATATTTGGTTTTGTTTAAGAATTCCGTGCGATATATAAAATAAAGTGAAGGTATGTTGGTTGATAAGTCATTTTTGAATTAAACTAGCAACTAATCATTATAAAATAAAATTTTTGAAGTCCAAAAAAAATTTTTTTTTTTTTTGTATGACTAGAATCTTATTTGATTTATTTATGTAGGATTAACAATTCACACATTGGAAATTATTTCTATATAAAGAAAACAAATAAAATTAAATTGACAAAATATTTTTAGAAATAATCAATTGCATTGAGAGAAAAGGTGAAATAAATCCTCCGTACTTGTTAATACTAATATTTGTATCTCTAAGTTTTGATTTTTTTTTAAAACATCCGGGAGAAAAAGCTAAGTCAGTATTAACTGCGTATCCCGAATGCAAAAGAATGTCCTTCAAATCACAAACCTGCGAAAAAAACAACATAAAATTGTCTAGGTGCATTCTCCCTGTAATGTAGTTTGTTGGCGTGATGTTGGCAGTCTTCCCTGCCGCCAACCGAAGAGGAAAGGTAACCCTCTGAAGCACATGCCCGATGGAGGATCTTCTAGATCCTTAGACGCTGAAGGGATGTAAGGTATGTTACTATTTTGGGTTATGAGTTTTCACATGCCCCTTTATTATTATTATTAGTTTTTTTTTTCTCTCTCTCTTTTACATTTCCCTATCACTTCTCGCGTGCCGGTAATGCACTCTGATTTTCCGTCTTTGTACGATACACCTGATTATGGAAAAACATACTGCTCTGAACGATGTCGGATTGAGATGTTCATTTCGTCTCCTACTGTATTGAGCAATAGGAATTGGGTGGTAAAGAGTGATCAAAGCGCTCTCATAATATGCATCCGAATAGCACCATACGGTGTTGATAGATAATCAAGATTACTTCCATGTCTTATATGTCAAAATTACGTTTTTGTTTTATATCATATGTATTTTAATAAAAAAAAAAGCGGTTCTTTCTTTTTTAGTTTTATTGGGAAGTGAAAAATTATTTGGAATTCAATTAATTGATTTGGATTCGTTGTTAATTGATACTGTTGTGATAGAAAACATATGATACATACTTTTATTTATCACTAAAGGGAGATTTTTTTTTTTTAAATTTAATACTTTTCACTTATTGTTGTTAGAATTCTTTTGGGCAGTCTTTTTTTTTATGAATGTATTTTGAATTTTTAACTATTTTTATAAAATATTTTTCTCATTATAAAACAAGTTTGTCATTGTATAAAAACATTAATATTCCCTGATTTTCCCTTTGTAGATTATATATTATAATATTACTTGTGATGGAAATTCTGTCAGAAAGTATAATTTATTTCTTCGTCATTCTTTAAAAATATGCTAAGAATATTGCGGAACAAATTTTATAACTTTTTTTATGTAATTCATTCCATTTAGGAAACTGCTTATATTAATTTTTTCTTATGAAATAATCTTTAAATGCTTGATAATTCAACATAATTATTTTTATCATAAATAATAGTCTTTTGACTTTCTGTTATGGTAAAAATTCTAGTAGAATAATTAAAAAGTGCAGCAGTTACTAAAAAGTAAAATTATTTATAACTTTGCTTATTTGGAAGAAAAATGCATATTAAATTGACTCGAAAATTTTTCTGATATTTGGAAAGGGGGGGGGGAGTAGAAAATAGGAAGCTATCTGAATTGTATGTCATTTAGATATATTATGATTATGCTGTATGTTTTTGGAATAGTAATTTTTTTATTGTTATTTTTTCCATGACTGTGTTAGTTTTATTTAAAAGAAGATTTTATCTTACTATATATATATAATATAAGAAAATATTATATAAAATGTAATGTATTAATTTATTTGCAAATATGCATTTTGACTTAGCACAGGACATCTTACAATGTTTGAAATACGCCTGAACAGTTTTTAAATGTTATGTTAATTTTTTGATTAAAAAAAATTATGCTAAATTAACATGATTGGTTGATATCTTTTGCTTGCCAGAAGTGAGGTCTGTTTGTAAATCACTGCAACAATTCATTAGTTTGGTAAGAAACATTATGCATGTAATAATTTTTATATTTGTTTTAGGTTTTAACATCAATGGTTAGTTGCCCCGATATTTAAAAGGCAACAGACCTTGATTTATTCAATTTTATTGTGATACTTGAACTGGAAGGCTTTTGTAATACACAGTTAATAAAACCTGTTGCCATGGGGAGAAAGAAGATACAGATATCTAGAATCACTGATGAAAGAAATAGACAGGTATTTTATTCCTTTATTATTTTTCATTTGCTTTACAAAGCATATTTATTCTTAATTTTCTTTGCTATACTTATAAAATAAAAATAAGTTTTAGCTAATCAAAATTATAGCTGTTACATACAAGTGGAAAACATTCATCAAATATGTTTTTATTATTTATGTTATTGAAAACCAAATGCATATTTTAAAAACTAATTTTCTTGATTCTTGCAAATTTTTTTAATCGTCTAAAATTAGGATTTTGCAGCAAACTATAATTTAATCATTTTTAGTCATGAATTAAAAAATTTAATTAATAAAAAAATGGCCTTTGCCTTACAACTTTTTATTTAAATAACTTAATTTTTAGTAATATTTAAACATGTTGTTTATTATATATTGTCATAAGTTTGATGTAATGTTAATCAAATCCGTGTGTGTGTGTGTGCACGTGCATTCATTATGTTCTAACAAAAATAGAACCATTCTAATTTTTTATGTTATTGCATTTGTCCTTTTAGGGGTGCATTTTTCTGTTAATTTGTTTACAATCAAAATATATATTAAATAGGGCAACCTTATACCATAGGGCTTGTAAGTTTAGCATATGCTTACATGATTAAGCATACTTTGGTGATTTCAATATTAACTCATAACATAGTGTCATTTTACAAGAATAACTTAAGTAGTGATAAAACATACTGTATTATTAAATTTATTTATTTGAAAATTAATTACATGATTATATTTTCTTTTTTCAGGTTACATTTACAAAAAGGAAATTTGGATTGATGAAAAAGGCATATGAACTTAGTGTCTTGTGTGACTGTGAAATAGCACTTATCATATTTAATAGCACAAATAAATTATTTCAGTATGCAAGTACTGATATGGACAAAGTACTTTTGAAGTATACAGAATATAATGAACCTCATGAAAGTAGAACTAACTGTGACATAGTTGAGGTAAGTGTTGCACTATTTTGGAAGCTGACATACATTATCATAATTTATAAATTACCAGAAAATTCAGTGACAGTCCTGATCTTTTTTAAAAGAATTATTAAATCGTACACTCGGTGAACAGGCTTAAAACGACTCATTTTACACTTTCTCTACATTTAAATTTTTATTAAATATAATAAAAATTTTTGAATTAATTATGTAAGGTTTTAAAGCTATGATAATTAACATAATTGTAGTATCCTTGTACTACCAAAGTGATGTAGGGAAATATCATAGGGAAGAATTTTTTTCTATGTAATAATCTGAAATACCTTATTATGATATTTTAGTAAATTATATAGTTAAACATATTTCCTTGATTCCCCCCCCTTACATTCTATTTCTTTCCCCCCACTACAATAATAATAATGTAAAGTAATTCACATAAGCATATGTCATTGTTTTATAGCAATGTTGATCATTACATAAGTATGTAATATTTGCAGGCAAAATTTTTTTTAATTGTTGGTCTTTAACTTTGTTTTTCTTATAGCACAAGTTTCTTATGCATTTATTACAATTTTTGCAGTTATTAATTGTTATCTAAATGAAAATATATCAGTTGCATAATTAGATAATTAAATATAATTTCTCTTTCGTTATGACAAAAATAATCTTTTTAAATTTTTTTTTATTTTGATTATAATTTCAGTTTTTTTAGCTCTGAAAAGCCAATATGGTTTGTCATGATCTCAAACCTTTTCCTTATACCATTATATGTAGTCACAGAAAAAGTAATTGTAATCATAATCTCTCTTGCTCGAAGTTTGCCTTATAGGCCTGAATCTTCATGGAAGGTTTTAATCTTTTCAGCCTCTTAACAAAATTTATCGAAACACTCACGGGCGTTTAACCTAAAAAGTTTTTCAATTATGAAAGCTTATAAGCAAACAAAATTTGTCAATTGATAGTACTTATGCCTTTTGTTTAAAAGATTGTGGAGTAATTATTGCTTTATAAACCAATAAACTTTCTTTTTGTATCATTACTTACTTGTACCTGTTTGGAGAAATTTTGCTATGTACAGTAAAATAAATAAACATACTTGGTTTCAATGATTATAATTAATTGGAAACATTTCAATTATTTAAGCTTTATTTTAATTGTTACATTTAGGTTTAAAAGGAAGATGATTACTTTTCTTTATGCTTTTTACTAATGAATAATTATATGTATAATGTGTGAAATTCTTTTCTTACATCTGTATTTTGCTTTCAAGAGATTTTTTTATACCTATGATAATTTTGAAAGCAAGCAATTTTTATTAATTTCTACTACTGTATGCATGTGATATTTTTTAAATAGTATACCAGAGGTATTTCATAAACAAAAAGGGAGTATAAAAATAATAATCTTTAAAAAATAGACTTTTAAGTGATGAACAAAATTATAGAATTGCTGAATCCATGACTTCTTTATTCCATTTTATTATTATTATTATTTAAATTTAACATATTTTATATAACTTATAATGACATTACTGGTTTGCATTCATACAAATTATTATTTTTATAATAATGACAGAATTAAATAGTTTGTTATTTTTCTTTATGTAGAATGTGTAAGGATTTGTTTAAATGAAATTTTTAAGGCTTCTAATGAATAATTCTATGCATTTTATGTCTAAATTACTGCTTATTTAAAAGAGTAATTTTGAAAGAAAAGATGGCACAGGAACTAGCAAAATAACAAAAGAAGATTATAATTAGTTTATTTCCTAATGCTACATAAAAATTTTCAAAATTAATTATATATAATTTTATAAAGACATTGCCTTTACTTTTCTATTAATTTAAGTATATTGCTTTAAAAAAATTTTAAATAACATGTTAGAACCTTTCGTTCAGTCTATTTCTATAGATTTAGGCAAAAAATAACTAA
>JAPMOR010060621.1:260369-373502 GCA_026543865.1 Argiope aurantia | reverse complement strand
ACCTTTCGTTCAGTCTATTTCTATAGATTTAGGCAAAAAATAACTAACAAATTAGATTATCATTATTATTTAGTTTTAAATATAAAGTTAAAATTCTCTTACATGATTTTTTTTTCTTGGAATCAATTTATTATATGTATCATAATTTAAAAGGGGGGAAATTTTATCTTGAAATGAAAACAAACATTATTTTTTATGAAATTAAATTTATACATGTGATGTTATGCAATTATATACAATTATAATTAAAATAATATTGGATTCTTTTGTGAACATATATGTTGATAAACTGTCTTATTGATAAGTCTAAATTTCAATAGGTATTTTCAAGTCCTTTTTAAAATAGGCTAAATATAAATATTATATATTCATAAATAGTTTTCTTGAAAATGTTTATAATAATGTTATTCATTATTTTTGTAAATATTTTTTTGCAGTAGTTATAAACTTGTATTGATTGTTTTATTTGTGTTTCTATACTCTGAGCTTTCACCTAGTTGATGAGTTTTCTAATGAAATTTTTATTGTGTATATTTTGGGTAAGATCATATTGTGATATGTTGTTTTATTGTATTGTTTTCTTTTTTATTATAGTTATATACTGCTATATTTCAGTACTTCATTATATGATATTAGTTTATATAATATTCTTTAATTTATAATTTAGGTAATCTAAGAATGTTTTTTTCAAATTCTATTGCTATTTATCTGTTGTTAAAACATTTTTTTTCTTTTAAAAAATAAATTTTTTATATATATATTTTAAGGTTTTAAATAAAAAAGAGAGCAAAGGCTCTTCCAATAGCTGTGATAGCCCTGAACCAGATATGGAACAGTATTCCATTTCCAGTAGATCTGATCCTAAATTTCAAAAAATCAATGAAGAGTTTGAAATGATGATGCAAAGAAACACTCAAGTTAACGGAAACTCTAGGGTATGTAAATGTAGAAATGTTTGAATGTTTGTTGAGTATGTAAATATGTACAATTATTAAAGGGAGATATTTTTAAGTTTATTAGATTAATGTTCTAAAATGCCTCATTGTAAGCATGAGTAAGGTAATTTATTATTTCCTTATAATTAATATGTTAAATCTATTACAAACTGATGATCATACAAATGGAAATAGTAATTTGAATAAGGATATAAATTTATGTCTCTTTATGAGATTAAAAAAATTGTATTTAATATTTAATACTATGTCTCTGAATTTTATATTAATCATTGGGTTTAATTCTCTATAGCTTAAGCCATTATTGCTATTAAAAAAGGCTTAAAAGAACTACATTTTTTTCCCCTTCTTTTTTAACTGTGAAGGGTACAAGAATAAATATTATAACCATTACAAAATTCAACTCAAGAGTTTAATGAATTTCCACTTTTCAGTCCTTCCTGAGTCTGAAAAATGGAATTATTATTTCTGTTTGTGAATACAATAACTCAAAAACGTATTCAGTTAGAGCAGTGAAATTTAATATTTTGTCTTAGTTACATACCATTTTTTTTTTTATTATTCTTCTCAAAATTTGGGGAAAAATAAGGTAAAGGAAAACTCATTAATAGATATGTATATGAACATGCTCTGGCAAAAATAAAAGAGCCATATGGATGTAATTTATGTTATGAATGAGAGAACTGTATGTATCCTCATGAATGTGTATTAAATGTAGGACCTTATCTGTCTAGGAGGGAGTTATGTATTGATTTGTAAATTAATATATGTGAATGCAGTAACTCAAAAACGCAATGATTTAGAGAGTTAAAATTTGGTATGAAATCTGAAATTCAAATCCAATGAAGGAAGGTGTTAAAACTGTATTCTAATATATTATGCACATTGTATGCTTCATTATATTAAGAAATATAAAATATGGCATACTGCTTCCTTACACACGGAAGATGGGGATATTCCCTTGTTGCTGTAACATCAAAAGTTGCCACCATCACTACTTTCCTCCCCCCTCTTTATATTCAGAGGATGCAGAGAAGAATAAAAGAAGAAAAGACTAGATTGTCTAAGTGTAGGAGAATATTGAGGGGAGAACATTGATGCTGCTTTAAACAAATTTGACTGGTTAAGTTCTGATAATCATATATAATATTCACTTTTCATTCTGTGCCGATATCAAGGAGCCAGATTTACTTATTTATTTTTCAAAAATTCTTTAAATCTTTCAGATGAGGCTAGCATGCAAAAACTAACATTAAATTTGCATACTAAAAATTGCCATGCATGAAATATTTTCCTTTCTCTTGAGTTATTACTGGAGACAGACGGTTATAAAATTTGAGAGAAATAACTAGAGTTGGACGAATTTCTTAGATGGGTCAATACAATTTATAAAACTCTGTAGTCTCAAAGGTATTTTCAACATATTTTGTCATAAATAAGCATTTTTAGTATCCATAAAATTTCTGTATTTTTATTTTTAAATTCCCATTGATAACAAGAGAAAACCTCTTAAATTAGCCTTGTCTGGCATATAGACCACAGTTTGGCATCACTGTTTTAGATCTAACTTCAACTAAAAAAGCTAAAAAAAAAAATTAAAAAAAAAAAGACAAATGAGGGTTTTTCCCCTCCCTCTCTTATTTGATACCCTTGTTCCATTATCATCTTTTCCTAATTATTTAGAGCAAATCGTAATCAAAGTGATTGTTTTCAAACCTGAGACCTGGAGAGGTTAATTATATTTCAAATTTCTCACTGAAAGACAAATTCATAAACTATTTTTTAAAAGAATATTTCTAAATCTGACTGACACCTTGAAAATTAAGATTCCTTCTCTTCACTGAATGAAATTGAATAAACCTTTAATATCTCCATATCATAATTTAAGCATTTAATTCACGTTTTTCAGCATTAATTAATGTTTACAAAAGTTTAAATCTTATTTGCAATACAGTTCCAACAAAGATGGAAATAAAATATGAAGGAAGATGATTAACATATTAATTGTTCATCAAGGAATAATATTTATATAGATTGTGAAATGAATTAATACATGGATTTATTTATTTCCATAGCATTCCTTAGATTGCAGTATTTATTTTTTGTGCTTTAGGTCTTTTCTCTCTAGGTTAAGGTGATAAATTACAAATTGAAATTATGCATTTATAATTTAACTTGTGTGGTGGAATGAAGATCATTATAATCTATGCAGTGGAAGTAAGAGGACCCGTATTTTCAGGAACATTTCTTTAATGATCACATTTTACACAAAACACGAAGACAAGACATTCATGCGCTCACACCTTAACAGAACAGCATCTGATCTCCTTATTTACAATTGAAATACACTATGAGATGTGTACCTAATCGGGTATCGCCATCTATTATTCAAAAGATAGAGTAATGAAACTGCTATACTTGGCATTTATAAATTAATTTTTGAATGCTGTACGTGAAGTTATATGCCTATCTAACTCATTTTTCCATTTAAAATTATGTCTTATCTGCCTGCATATTTTTAGTATTTAATTATTTTTTATCATCTTTTCTTCAGTTTGTGTTTTTGTATGGCTATGATTACTTTTTCTGTTAAACATAGCTGAAAAAAAAAATCTTTTTGATATTGTAAAATATTTTATATTAATAAGGAGATTAAAGGAACTTCACTATTCTTAAAGGAATATAAAGAAAAGGAATGTGAATATTTATTATGAATAGAAGCAATATTTTTAGTCTGCAAGGATGACAGCTTTTGCAACTAAAACTTCCATAATCCTTGTCAGTCAATCATAAACTATTTTATTGGGAAATGGAAATCCTTCTTTAATGATACAAAATTTTAACTACTTGTAGCTGTATATTATTCTTTTTTTATTTTTTCTTTATATGGAAGTACTTAAATTTTCAATAGAATTATTATTTTCTAATTAAAAAGGCATATATGTGTTTGCAATTTTGCTACTATTATGTATATTTAAGCTAAGAATTAATAACAGAAATTAAAATTACCTTGAAAGTAAGTAACTTTTAAAGATTATTAGTAAAGTGACATAAATTTCAAGTCTGTAGAATTTCTATATTTTGTTGAAATTATTTTATTTCTCCATGTATTTATTAAGCAAGCTGATTTATAATTTTTTTTTCTTAGTTATGGTCTGGTTGAATATTAATTTAACACTTTTCTTTTGAATATATAAATCCATAAAGAAATGGCAATAACATTTTTAATCTCATCCAAGCATATTTCACTTAAAAATTATTCCTTAAAATAAAATTTGTATATGATCCCCATTTTCTGCAATTTTAGTCATAAAACAATGGGGGTTTATTTATTGTGTCTTAGGGTGTACTCAGTTTATTATTATTATTAAATGTGATTAATATGACCAGAATATCACATAGAAAGTTAAAATTCAGAATGCATTTTCTGACTCAAATGGCATAAAATATATATATCTTTTTTCTATTTAAACTATTTTTTCAAGTGTAATTATGTATCTATTTCCAATGGTTTAGAAATTCTATTGGTGTGTGTGTGTGTGTGTGTGTGTGTGTGTGTGTGTGTGTGTGTGTGTGTGTGTGTGTGTATAATATAATCCAGTGCTACAAAATTCTAATAATTAGTATGTATACGGAGGGGGGGGCAACTTTTGATATGCATTGGTTATATTAATTGGGCTGCAACCTGTGAAAAGTATTTTTGTAGCCTGTAAGCTTAACTTGATTGTTTTTAGCATTATGTGTGAATCATTTTGAACAATTCACTAATGGTAAATTTACCTTTGTACCCGTTTAAAAATTTTTCCTCAACTTGTTGAAGGAAAATAAGAGTTTCACTTTCACGAATGTAGCAAATAAATTTTTAATGCTAAAGCATTGTTTATTTTATTTCTTTTTCCTTTTAATTTTGTTCAGTAAATTATGTAAGAATTGGTAATTTTTTTATAGTGTCCACAAGGATCATCCATTGCTTCGGAGCTACCACCTTCACCTTTGCCAGTAACTGTGAGCTATACACCTGAACCAAATGTTCTTGATCATGGTCCTTCATCTGTGAGCCCACAACCCACCTCTTGTGGTAAGAAGGAAAATATATATATATATATATATATATTATTATTACAACAATTAAAAAAAATGTTTCAAGTACAGATATGTGTGTAGTGAGAAATATTGATTGTAACGTAATCAGCTGCTTGAAGTTTATTCATTTCATTGTTTATAGAACTTCATGTTGAAATCATTTATGTTTGACATTAAGTGATGCAAAATTGTTTCAGTTTTCAGAATATTAAAAATTCTGTATTTCACTAGTGATACATATAATAGTTATATATTTAAATAGTAAATGAAAATTATTAATTTCATATTGTATGTTAATTTGTTTTAGGTTATATGTATTTTATAGAAATAAAACTAATTTTGGTCTTCTCTATGATGTTTTTTATAATAGAAATTTACTCTGTAACTCTTTTAAAATTAAATTAAATGTTAAAAATTTTCATATTAAATGTTTGCTTATTAAATAACTTTAGCTGAAGAATTGTCAATATTCAAGAAATTATTGAAAATGTTACTTATAAAACAGTGAATAAAAGTAGGTTTTTTAAAAAAGATACGTAAACATTCTGTAGAAATATTTGCAATGATTCAAACTAAAAGAAATAAGAAACTTAATTTAACTCAATTGCCACCTTCCCATTAAACTTTATTTCATTGCTAACTATTTTTATTATATTTCTAAATAGTTGAATGTTTCAGTAAATTAATAAATGAATTGCAACCATATCCATCCCATACCACTATGGAATAATATGAATGTGTAACTTTTTGCTATATGTTAATAAAAATTGTACTCTAGTTGTACCTGTAATTTAAAAAATATTATCTGTATTAACAAAATTACTATAAAAACACTTCCAATTTAGAAAAAAAAAATATTAATTAATGATTCAAAAATTTAAGTGATTTTTTTATTTGATAGCTTTTTATTTTTAAATTTCATATATTGTCATTTCTGAGTGCTAGTTCTATATAGAGGTATTTATGTGTTGTGAGCTTATTTAATTCTTGTTTTTGTTTAATCGCATTTACTTTATTCTTCAACAGGCAATTTATTGGATGTTAGCCGAGGAAGCAATGGGTACCAAAGGGGTAGTTCACCATGTTCTCTTCCTGGTAGTGTTTCACCAGATGGAAGTATTGATGGTAGACATAGTAGACATCCATCACCATCACGTTCAAATTTCCATGTCATCATACCAAATGCTCCTCATTCCCCACCACCTATGGTGAGTAGTATTCTTTCTGTTAATGCATGTACTTTCACAAAATTATGCATACCTGGTGTTTCAAATGTATGAGCAATAGCTAAAGGAAATACATTTATTGCTTATTTTTATATTTTGTAATATTGAATTACTTAGCTTTTTATAAAATGACACGGTATGACTTCTCAGTACTATTATTATAATCTGTATTTTAATTCGCTGATAAATCATCCAAAAGGACAATAAATAAATTTTAATTATCTGTAGTTAAATTAAGAATAGAAAGCAAAGATAATTCTTGCCCTTACTTGTGATTTTAAAATTTTTCTTTTAAATCTTGGTATATTTTTTTAGAATTGTCGGACTTCTCTTGGACCTGCACCTATGGTTTCTGTTTCTACACCTAATAATGTGTCCAGTTATCCGTCCAATCTGTCTTCTTTTAATTCAAGTAAGATATTTATTCTAAAGTGCCATAAGCCTTTTCCTATATTAGTTAATTGTAGTTCATATATATAAAAGTTTTTTTTTTTAAATAATTTTTTACTTATGATTATGACATTTAAATTTCACCATTTATCACTATGTTTCCAATTTTGTTCAGCTTTTTATAAAGTAATGGAGTAGCAAAAAAGCTTGGAAATAAATAATTTTAAATTTCTTTTAATTCTGAATTTTGTTATAATTCAACTTTAATTTATAATTTTTTCATACATTTCATTTGTTTTTAAATTTTTGACAATCTTTTTAGGTGACTTCCATTTAAGTCCTGAATTAGGTCTTAATAGCAGCTTCGCTTCATCAGGTTTTACTCACAACTGGTCAGGTTCTACACATATGAACAGGTATATAATCTCTCTCTCTCTCTCTGTGTGTGTGTGTGTGTGTGTGTGTGTGTGTGTGTGTGTGTGTGTGTGTGTGCACGTGGACCTTGTAGAGTTTCACATCTCTTGATGGTTTGAAATGAATTAACATCTAAGAATTAACGGTCTACACCATTAAAAAATTACTAAACCCTGCCTAAAAGGGGCAAAGTAGAATTGAGTGATCTTCTATATTTTCTGCTTCAACTTCCAAAATTATCTCGCAAATATTGCTTTCACACCATTTAAAAATTTAAGAAATAACCTTTTTGTTATACCAATTCCATTAATTTTTTAATGTAATTTTGCTAATTAATTCAATTTATTTTTTTAAAAAATAATTGAACTGCATTTGTGATTATGTTTTTAAAACTAGTATCAGGGCACTTCTTAATTGTCTGTAGCTTCAGTCGGTGCTCTTTTTAGCCATTTGCCCTGGCACAGCACAAGTTTTGCTAATATTATGTAAAAGTTTCATAGTTTAGTTCTTAATTAGTAATTTCATAGTTTAGTTCTTAATTAGTAAACATATGTTACCAAATGATAGTTAAATCTATAAAAGAGCTAAAGTAATGAAAAACAAATATATTGTTTTCAAACTGTATATAGGTGAATTAATATTATATATATATATATATATAATATCCAAAAATCATTCTAGCTGTTTTGAAACTTATCAACATTTTATAAATTGCCTTGGAATAGTTTTCATTATGATTTTTTTTAGAACCTATTAAATGTTTTGTTAAGATTAATCGGTTTAGTAGTGTCTGCAGAATACTGATTTCATAATTTCAGATGTTCTGATTCTACCAACATTTTTTACAGTTTTCACAAAAAATGCAACAACTTAAGTGAATGCAATTTGATTAGTAATCTTATTTCTAAAATCGTAACTCTCTGTATAATTTTGGTTTCAGTTAGCTAATCAAAAGTTTTCAAGCATACTCGCAGATTTTTACTATACTGGACCTCTGAAAATAAGAATCTTACATTTATTTGTTTGATATATCCTTTCCAAGCATGATTGTCATTACTTATTAAAAACAACAACATTGGAATACATAATGAATAAATCTCCAAAAAATTTGAATAGGTAAGTAATTGTTTTGGTAGAGAACAAGTACATGTGAAAAAAAAAAACATTTATGTGTAGTTACCTTAATTAGAAAAGATAAAAACATGCTATTCTTATGGAGTTTATAGATTTCTTGGTCAAATCATCTTTACTGGATTACAATAATATCACAAAAATGAGATTGTAGTTATTTTTATTCTTTATTTGAAGACAAATTAAAAAACTGTGGAAAGTTTTTTAAGTTATTTTCATTATTTCTTATGAACAAGCAATTGTTAAAAGAAGATACAGCATTAATAAAAATATTAAAGATGGAAATTTGAATGAAAAATATCATGTTTCATAAAAAATATCATGTTTCATAACGTGTAGTGTATGACCACATAAAGGAGTCTGGCAGAATCCATCGGTAAATGCAACAACTTAAGTTAATGAAATTTGGTAAGCAATCGTGTTTCTAAAATTAAAGCTCTGTTACAATTTTGGGTTCAATTGGCATACCAAAAAATTCCGTGTATACAAATTAAGAATTTGAGAAACGCCAGCTCATGCAAAATATTGCCTATTTTTGTGGAAACAGATAACCAAAAAAAAAAAAAAGCTATCAATGCAATTAGTAGGAAAAAATTATTTTCGAGAAGATTGAAAGAGTTTTAAGAAAATCTGTAAAAGTGAACAACCTTTTGTTTACATATTTAATTGTAATATTTCATAACTTCAGTCGCCCCTCCTCCATTTAGATCTGGACCATTAATATGCTGCTCAAGAATTACTTTATGGTTAGTTCTTATTTTTTTCTTAAAAAGTACTTATAAATTGCTTATTTATTTAAAGTAAAATTAATCTACACATTCTGAAATAGTTCCATAAATGTTCTCATGAACATTTTAATGTAGGTTACTTGTTAAAATTCTAGTATAAGAATCGGAAGACAATTCACAACTGAATTTTTCATTGAAGATCTGAATGGTGGTGAATTCAATTTTTTTTGTTGTTTTATTTAGCTAAACTGAAACAAAATTGCTAAATAGTAGTCTGATTAGTTTTATTTATTTATTATTTTTTCAGTTCAAATTCACTTCACATGGGTGGAAGTCCTATGCCTCATCTTACTCTCAGCTCCAACAACTCCCAGCTGTCTCCTCTCTCGATGCGTATCAAAAGTGAACCTTGCCCATCTCCAGGACGCAGAACACCTTCTATGCATGGAAACATTTCCCCTTGTAATGTTCTCACTCACTCTGCATCCCCCTCCCCAGACCCACCTACTCTGGACTATGAGGGAAGCATCTCCAAGAGACAGAAACTCAGCGCCGATAGCTGGGGAACATAGCATTCAGAAACTTTGTTGAATTTGTGCTGGCTGTAAGTTTTTGTCTAGTTATATGAGTGTACATAAAACGGGAGAGTAAAATTGTGTGACCAAAAACTGTGGCAAATATTGGTTATTTTTCTGTTTCTTGGAGTACTGTATCTTGTCGCTTCCAAAGTTAATTGTAATTATTGTTTAATGAAGAGTTTTTAAGAAAGACAAATAGACAATCATGCTGCTAAACTTCAATTATTTTCGAGTTTGAGCTTCCAAACAATGAATGATTAGTTTGATCTAGTGATTAGATATATTTTTAAAAGATATATGTACCATTTTTTTCTTGTGGATGTAATTATAAATATCTTGCATCCTGAAATAACAAATCTTCTTCATCTAGGAGTACTTTAAATTTCATTTTTTATTATTTGTTGGCTCAGTTTTTGTAATCTAATTTTATTTCATAATTGTATGAAAATTAGTTCTGTGTTCTATTTTGAAGTTTTTGTATATTTTAGTTAATTGTGATTTCTACTGCTCTTCTTTAATTTTGGCAATTTTCAAAATTGGTAATTATATAATTAATATCTTAGTTAATATATAATTATTAACATAGTATTATTAATAAATATTTATATTATTAATTAAACTACTTAGAGCAATAACTTGATGCATATATTTGGTATTAAACATTTGTAAATATAATCAGAATTCAAATCTTACTACATATTGATTTTATTCTCATTTTTTAGTCTGTCTAAAAGTACTATTCATTTTTTTCCTTGTGTTTATCTTTTTGTTGATTCTTTCAATAAGTAAAGATAGTAATTCCACAAAATATTTCACAAATAATATCTGCATATCAGAAATACAGTTGATGACATTGATGAATTATTCTCATTTGCTTTTGTTTTGCATTTTGACTAGTCAAGAAGCCAAAGTAAAGGTACTACTGCAACAAAATAGCATTTGTTGATTTTTGAAACTTTTGCTCCGATTAGAAAGATTATTTCTTAATATTGACTTAACCTGATTTCCATTGTTTATCTATGATAATAAAAAAATATCTGTTGTCCTACAAAGAATATAATTTTGTTTCTAAGAATAAAATGGGAATAAAATCACAGAAAAAAAATGGAGCAAAAATTCTGTAATTATTAATCTAGATTTATATTGGAGAAATGATATATTTACATAATAAATGCTATTGTTTAATATAGTTCCTAATTCATTGAAAATTGTCAAAATAAGACTTATTTTTATGCTATTTAAATTATGCTAATTTTTATGGTATTTTTTTTATTATTTTTAATTAAAAAAAAATCAGTTACATAACTTTTTTTTTAAATGAAGTTTTAATTCATATTTAATATATTCCACAATATAACAGAATACTACTGAATTTTTTGTATGAAAAATGTAATTGTTTTTCTATTTTAAGTTTTTTTATACTAACGCTGCAGTACTTCTAGAAACAGAAAATACATTTTTGTTTAACAGCACATTTCTATGTGAAGAAAAGACTTGCTGTGATTCACCTAATTCTTAAAGAGGCATGACTTTTTTATGACTGCCCATAAAAGCACCAAATAGATTGAGAGAAAAGGAGATATAAAACATTTTGGCATGGGTGTTATAATGTTAAGAATATAATAATAAACATTATGGAATTGTTGTTGTATTGTATGCTAAATATGATGTACATTATATTTCCTTTAAAGTATGAGAATATATTTTATGAATAACTTTACTGCTGGTTATACGGATGGAACGTTAATGCAGTTAGACATGTTATAAATTACTTATTTGTAATAGCCTAAAGAACTTGTGTTTCTCTGCAAATTTCCTTTGTTATATATATATATATATATATATATATATATGACCATTTGTAAATTGTAATTTATTACTTTTAATTAGCTTTTAAAGATTCTATTTTAAAGAAAATTTGCTTTTAATTCATTCTTGAAATTTAAAATCAAGCTATATCAAAATGAGTAATCTTTTTCCATCTTAAAAAAAAAATCCTTTTTAACTGTATATTTTATGTTGGGCCTTTTATAATTCACTGGTTTTAATCTAATTTCAATGCTATGAAATAAAAAAAAATCAAAATACTTAATTTTTTAAATAATGAATACCTTTTATGAAAATAATTTGACACTCTGAAATTTTACATATTTTTAAATTTTTATTGGGAATTTTTGATTATTTAATATATGTTTCAATATAAGTTTTCACATTTTTGTGGCAAAATTGAAGGAAAAATTTTAAAACAATTAATAATCTATGAACATTGAGAATATGTGGGAAATTTCAGTTATGAAAAGATAAATATCTTAATTCTTTAGCAATTTTTCGAAAATTCCAGTTTATGTAATTATTCAAATTTTATCTAATTTTTTAAAACTGAAAACTATTTAACTAAGAAAATATTAAATGTATACCTTTTTCGACAGTTTCAAGGAATGAATTAATTGGTTTTGAAAAGTATACAGATGATTGTTCTTATGTTTTTTAAATATCTTTTGAGTAATTGATTTTATTGAAGAAAAAATGTTTATAAAAGTTTTGACAAGGATTTTTCTTTTCATTCCTTTGTAAATGAATATTGTTCTTTTTATATATATATTTTTTTCTATCTTATATAAGTTATAAAGACAGAATATGTGACTTAAATTTGATGGAAAATTTAAACTTTTCTAATGAAGTTTCTAGCTAAGCACTGTGAATACTCTAGGAATAGTGGTGAGCAGTTTAGCATTTAATTAAAAGCTAAAAAAAAACTATTTTTATTCGAAATACATATCTATTTTCTAAGTATTTATGCTACAAAAGATTTTGTAAAAGAGAGAAAATTCCATTAAAGTAAAAGTATTTTGATTCCCTGTTTTTATAATTCATAAAATGAGTTTTATTAGATTTCATAACTTTTCAGTATAAATATGAAAATATTAATTGAAATATGCATTAAAATTATTATTACAGAGAAGATTTGAGCATTTAACTTAATCCTTGATTAAGTGTTTATAGGTTTTTTTTTCCCCTCTGTCTAATGTATATTGAATTTTTTTTTTAAATTTTATAACATATCATAAACTTAAAGAGACTTCTATAACTCTTTAATATTGGTTTTGCTTCTTTTGTATTATGTGCAAAAGTATTGTCAATACATTAATTGTAATAATTTTGTAAAAATATGATTTTTTGATGTTTGCATTAAAATATTGCTTCAGCTTCACTGGCACCAAACCTACTAAAAATATAATTAATGAAAAATAGCTATTTCCTTCATTATTATTTTAATACTGAATTATGTTTTTCTCCTCTCATTTAACTATTAATTTAGTTGTAAAAACATTGATACTGAATCTTGTATATGATCTCAATTATTTACATGTTTCATGGCAGTGCATTTTGCATTCATTTTTACACCCATGCCGTAGATGGTATTGTTTCCAAACAATAGTTAGTGAAGCAGGATTAGCCAGAGACTGTTTTTTACACTACTTGGGCACATAAAAAGAAATATATTTTCTTTAGACTACTTTGCACAGAAGGAGCCGTTGATACGGTAGTACTTACATGTTTGATTACTACTTGGTGGTTGCGTGTTGATATTTACCACCAATAAAATGATGTACTTAGTGTATAATTGCATGCTGAAATATATATATATATAATGTGTATAAGAGCAGTGAAGAGTACTTTTACCAGATTAAACTTTTTAATGTTTTATGGAGTATAAAAAGTTATGGATCTTGACTAAATATTTTCTGTGAATTTTGCATGATGAAATATTTCTAAGCAGGATCATCTACAAAAAACTGTCAAGAGCCATGTAATTTGATTTAAAATTATGGCTTTGGTGGTATATTGTCTATGTGTCGATATGATCATAGTTTCATCAATATCTTAATGATATTTGAAGCTAAAATGATATGTAAAAGTGCTTTCCTGCTTTATTAAGTCAGTGTAGAGCATAAGCAATTAACATGCTATCCATATTTTATTATAAAGTTTGGTTAATCATGAGATCTGTTTACAGGAACTATCTGTAAACAATTGTTTCAGTGGTACGCAGATATTATAAATGTTAGGTATATTTTTGCTGTGTGATACACTGTTCAAATGGCTTACAAATGAACTAAAATCAAGTAAAAAATAAATAAATAAACAACCAGCTTTGACTTCCCCTTCCATTTGTTTATTTATTGTTTGCTGACTGCATATGTTATATTATGTGTGTAAAATATGTGTATGTGTTCATATTTAGGCCAATAAAGTAGAATGTATTGTGAACTTAAATGGACTGTTTGCTCAAAGAAACTGTAGTTTTATAAAGTCATAAAGTATTTTGTTACTTGCTTGTGCCATTGATGACTTTTTGTGTTTACTTTCAAAGGTTACAATATTCTAGTTAATTCACCACTGTATAAATCATAATTTTAATTCATCAGAAAGTTTTATATAAGTACCCATGTTTGTATATTATTAGTGTTTATTGATATTAAAACAGAGTGATTTTTTTTCAAATGATATATCAAATGGAGAGATTATAAAGTTGAATAATTTTATTTGATGCAAAAGCATCAAAAATCGAAGGGAAATAGTGCCATGCATTTCTCTCATATCTTTATTAAGTATAAACAAAAAAATATTTTTAGTCCTAGTTCCTGATGTATCCTTAAAAAGTGAATGGTATATATTGTTGTGTCAGTTAAGTTTTGAAATTTCTGCAATGTGAATCAGTTTTTCTTGTTTTTAGCTTGTATAGTTGTCATGTGATGTATTGTTTATTATGCTGAGTGCCATATATATATATCATATATCTATCTCTTAAACTGTTGATGTTTGATTGTGAAAGAAAAATACTCCACTACATGTGAAATAAAGTTAAAAAAAAATTGCACACTTGTTATGTGAAATGTATTCTTGTTAAGTGGTCTCAATGCACATGTGTTAGAAAATTGTTCTATATTGATCTATGTCTGTGCTGTAAAAACTGACTGCTTTGGAATCTTATGATATATATATATATATAAATATTAATTTAAAATTTAAAAATCAAAATTAATGTTGTTAATACTCAGGGTTTTTTTATGTTGAAATTTTATGTGAAAGATTATCAAAATTTTATGAATCAAAATGCATCAATTCAGATCATGGACGATGTTATTCTTTTTTTTTTTTTTCAACAAATTTCTGCTTTGTTTGCAATCTGTGTTAACTGTTGTTATCGATATTCCTTTGTCTTCTGTGGGTGCATGTTAAATAGATGTGAATTGCATAGTGAGTAAAAGTAAATTGTTCACTAACTCTGTTACTGCACCAACAATAGTTTTGTTTTTGGATGCTCAGTTATGTGTTACACAAAATAAAAGTAATTCAAAATTAGTTTGGCAATGAGTTTATTGAAGTGCTTTTGAACGACATATTTTGATGGCCTCTTTTAAATGCTGATTTTTGTTTTCCATAATTGGAAAATGTTTTTACTATTGACATTTTTTAAAAAAAATTATGAATTCATTTTTAATGCATAATGTGTATTAGAATATCTTAATTCTAGAAAAGGTTAAACACGAAACCTCTATATTTTTATCTTGCATTCATACTAGTTCTATTGTAGAATTTCTTGTGAAACTAATAGATCTGATCATGGTGCCCAGCCGCTCTGGAAAATTGGGAATCATCAGGGAATTCCGGGAGGTCGGGAAAAGGCAGGAAAATTTATTATAAAACTGGGAAAAAAATTTTAATTGGTAATTTTTATCGAACATGATAATTTACTGGTATTTTTTCATAATTAGAAGCAACTAAGGAAAATCAAACTTTTACTGATGGTCTAAAACAGACTAGGGAAGAGAAAGATTAACTATCATATCTAATTTATTGCATAAATATATAATATTTTCGCTGCAGGTTTTTGTTACTCCCCCCCCCCCCCTGAACAGGTTATTGACATAATTAACGAAAATGGTTTTGAGTAATATGGGAAAAGGCAGTTTAACTGAAGTCCTGCTTCTGTTACTGATATGATTTTAAGATTTAATGGGTATCTTTTGTTTAAAAAGATATATATAGAGCTAATCCCCTCCTCCCTTTCGAGCGTCCAATCGATCATACTATATGTTATGAAAATGCAAATTTTGGGCATTAATTTTCAAAAGTGGTTGTAAAATATTGATCCATTATTATAACTCCAAAATAGTTTATTTTAATTAAATAAGTATTTTACAATAATTTTTTTTCCCGTCTGCTCAGATATCTTATTGTTAAATTATGAAGTATCAGTCGTTATTACTATTATTTTCGTAAAACTTTTTTTTGTTTTGTTTATTTTTTAACATTATGAAGACGAATTATTAAATTCTTCATATGAATGGATGTTATGGAACTGGACAGTATTTCTAATGTTCTTTTAAATTCGCCATACATTCAACAAAATCCTCTGTAATTTAAAAATAATGCTAAACACGAGAAATTAATTTATTCGATGCATAACAGGCATTCATGCCTCTTGTAATTTTTTAAAAAAAAGTTTATTAAAGAGATGGGCAGCATTTTTCTTATACAGTTTAATGAATGTGAAACTGTTTGTTGCAAAAATTTACAAAATTCATTCATATTATCTTTTTTTAAATTTATACCTCTAAAACATTTTTCTTTTTATGCAATACGAAAAAATTGATATGGGCCAATTTCCCACTTTTTTTTATCTGTTTTCTGGGTGCAAGGTTTTTTTTTTATTATTATAGTTGGCGAGCTAAAAGTGAAAGCAATTTTGATTTTATTGAAGAATTTTTCTTATTTTGATGTATTTGTAAATGACTTTTTTTTTTCTGCGAGTAAAATTATTGTTTAATTCTGATTGGCATGTTGGTAAACAATATGATTAGGGGAGACCCCATTGGAAGGTAATAAATCATTTCATTCATAAGCATTCCACACATGCTTTCTATTTTTGTACTGCATTTTTTGTGAGTAAATCTGAGAAATAGTTTTGAGATATGACTTGTTGGCTAAAAGTCAGTCTAGATGGACATGTAATTTGTAAAAAGAGGGAAGGGTTTTACATATTGAATTTCAGATAAACTTCAATTAAGCGAAAATGATGTTTTTTTTCTTCTTATAGTTGCATTTTACTTTACATTGATTTTACTTAAGAGTAAAATGATTTTTCAAATAAAGTTAAGAACATATTGTGCATTAATTGAAGAGGAAAAAAAAATAAAGTGAAATCGTTCTGAAGATATTAGAAACATTAAAAAAATGTCAGGGAAATTCAAACAGCAGAAATGCTGACCACCCTGCTGATATAAGTTACTAATTTTGAGTACAAATCTTTCATCATCTCACTCATAACATCCTTGTTTGAGTGGATGATTTAGACGAAAGGTTTAAAAACAAAAAATGCACATTTTCAAATCGAGATCAGTATTCATTTTTTAATATTCTTTTTCATTTGTTTTGCTGTGAAAATTAGAATCTATAGACAAAAGATATTACTATTGACTAAAATAGATTTAATAAGTAATATTTACAAATTTTTCATGAAACAATTCCCATTCATTTCTACTCTCACAAAATAGAATCTTACCCTACAATTGCACAGAGTCTGAAAATGCTTATTTAATTTCGCTAGTGCATTGTTTCGATAGTGTTCTTTTCCCTTATGGTATTTTTTTACCTCTCTGATATAATCTGACTCTATTTTCACTTTCCTTTCAAATAGCAGTCAGCTTTTACTTGTTTTAATTTATTAGAGTACCATGTTTCATTTTTAGCTGTGTACAGCTGCCAAATATGGTTCCTCAAATAATTGTAATATATATATTTTTTAATGAGATATCAGTTATGTTTTTGAAAAAGAATGAAATAGTAATTATTAAGTAGGTTGCTGTATTTTGTTTTTCAATTATAAGTAGTGATCATTAGCTTTTCTTCATAATGCATTTATTTTGTTGTTTTCATGTAAAAGGAAATATTATTTACTATTGCATTTTTGCTTTGCTTTCCCAGTCATAAATAACATGAATTTATGCTCTAATTGCACAATGGATATTCTCCCTTGTATTCTAGGCTTATATTTACTTTTGAGATTTCAGTTCATTTTCTTTGGGATGTATAACATCTAATAATATAAGATTATGGAATTGCAAATACAAAATCACAGCTGCATATATGACAGCATTAAAAATTACATGCAGTGTCATATTAACAAGAAACCGTTGAAGTAAATGTTTCCCTTCTGAAGTCGCTGCTTTGTATGTTGCTATTCAAGCAATGATTTGTATTCCATTAAACTTATGGTATATATATGTACTTTTTATTTCAATAAAAACCTAGAAAGCCAAACTTTGGAATTAACTAGCATAAAGCTGAATTAACTACTAAAATACTCCTTTTCTAAAAATGACACACCACATATTTATTTATAGATAATTGCCGCTGATAATGAACTACTTACATAAAAAATGAACTTATACCATTTCGAAAGTAATCGTTTTGAAGATTAATATTTCTTTCTCAATTAAAACGACATTCATCTGTCTAAATTATTTTTCTCAGAAAAGAATCATGATTTTACCTGAATAAGGCCCAAATATAAAATTTTACACTTCAGTCATGTAAGTATCTATGTATGTAACTTTCGTAACAGTTCGTGGATTTCACAAATGCTGTATAAATTGTAGTTATTAAGTAGAAATATTATCGTTATGGGTAAAATACATACCACATAATTTTGGCACAAATTCTTCGCATTTATTTTTATTCCCCAATAATGAAAAATAATGCTATAAACAGTGTAAATTTTATTAAAATGAAAGAAATAAGTTGTATGGAAATGGAATTTGTGTCACTGAAATGCCAATAAAATATGTTGCTAAAAATATTCTTTAAAAAATAAAATAAAAATATCATCAATGAAAATAGAGTAGTTACAATTTTAACTATTGTCTAGCAATGAGTATATACATTTTATTATGAAATCTTTTGCATTGAGCAATTTGTAATTATTTAATAAATTTTGAAAAATTAATAAACATTTAAATAAAAATTGTGTGGAAATGAAACTGGTATCATAGAAAAGGTTAAATTTTGAATTTTAGAAGGGGTGAAATTGAATGAATTCTTGTGAGGTAATACATTCCAAAGTTACTGTGAAAAAAAAAGCAAAATTTCAGTTAATTATATAGATATTAAATTTACTTTTTTTATCCTAAGAAAAGTTGACAGATTTCTTCCTCTTGTGATAAATAATATATATACAAAATATGAATTTAATCTAGTTTTTAGATATGGAATATGTATACATAGTCAGGATGATTTTTTTATAATGAGATACAATTTTCATATATGCATACTTTTAATAGAGGACACTGCATTACGTTTCAAACATTTTTCTGTTTCACATTTTTAAAATTTACATAAGGAAATAAAAGAAATCTTTAGGAAAATTAAAATGTGCAAAACTATCCTTACCCACTCTTTCTAAAATTTACTTTTAATATGACTTATCTATTTAAGTTTAGATATAAGATAAAAATATGCATTTGGACAGAAAAAGAAACAATGTGATCATTCAGAGAAAAGCTGAAATCACTCTGAATTAGATTTCACTGTAAGTGTGTAGAAGACATTTCTCAAGTTCCTTCCTTTGACTTTTAGACACTATCTAAGTCATGATATTACCGATAATTTGGAAAACAGGATATTGAGATCCTTTGCCCATTACTGAGTAATTAAAGATCTCTATTTTGTTAGCAAGAATTTGACAAGTAGATGTGGAATGTTCACTTGGAACATTTCTGGTATAGTTGCGCAATAAATCCTAGCAGATCTGCCACTCTTAAATAAAACTTGTCCTGATTTCTCTCTTTTGCTTCTTCAAAGGAACTATTTTTGACTGTGGTTACGCAGGCTATCTTGCTTGCCTGTCTGATCTAGGAACCCCCAGTATGTATTTTTGGATGCTTGAAATCCCTAAATATGAGTTTTACAGAATCTTGATATTGGTGCAGGTGAATGGTTTCATTGATTTCATCTAGCTAGATATGGAGACACTGCAACAACAAAGGGAATGTTTGATGCAAATGAATGTAGAAATTCGTAATTTTTTCAAAATATGCTTTTTGTTTAAGTATCGATTTCTTTCCAGTTTTTGAACTTCCATCAATTGTTTAATATTATCATTGCATCTTATGTTGGAGAAGCAACTTTTCAATCAATATCTGACCGCACTAACTATATAATGTTCAAATGAATCAAAAATTAATATAAGAGAAATAATGTAAATTATTATATAGTTTTATCAGAGCCGGCCTTCTCTGTGAAGGGGCCCGGGTGCAAGAAGCCATTTGGGGCCCTACTTTTTTGTAAAGTAAAATATATATATATATATATTATTAATGCATGTTTATTTAATACGTTATTTTGTTTTTGTTATTAATTACTACGGGAAAACTAAAAAATTTGCAATTTCTTTTTCGATGCTTAGTATAGCAAGTGCATTTAAGCGTTATTTTTTTCATCATTAATTTATTTGATATACTTTTAAATCTATTTTCTATCTGTACAATTGCAGTATCAATGAAAGAGCTAAAAATAACATCTATTCTCTACCAGGTTTTCTCTAATTTCATCTTCAGCTATTTCGGAATAATCTTTTTATCAAGAAAATGTACCGAAATATTCAAATCCGGGCTATCTCTTTGTTTCGTCTAAAATTGTGATAAATTTTGGATTTCAGTTTGAATTTTATAGACCAAATTAAATTCAATCAATCAAGAACAATTGTTTTTGCTTGAAATTGTTTAATCTATTTTGGCTTCGCAACGAGTGTCATTACTGTTTTAAGAGTAATATTTAAATGTTTTTGTAAATATTTTTGTAGCTGCAGAAAATAAGCAATATAAAAGTTGAAATATCAAAAATAAATAAATTTTTTACAGTATATACTGTTGGAAGCTGCATCACAAATTAATAAATTAAAGGAGTGTGATAGGCAAGGCACATAAATTGCAAGCGGGTTTAGATAAAGTATTCCAGACTGTACACCTTTATATTTCCCTTTCATGTTGCTACCATTGTCACATGCTTGCCCTCCACAATTCATAATATCTAAATCAAGTTCGCTTCCTCTTTCCAATAGAGTTTTGCTGGTCCTTCACCAGTCAGATCAGTCACTTCAATAAACCCTACAAATGACTCGTTTATAGTTAAAAATTTTCTCTTCAAAATTTACATATCTATTAATGATTGAAGTGTGTTTCTTATGGGAAATACCAGGAGTACAATCCATTTGGATACTATAGTACATGGCTACTTTTATATCGTGTTTAATTTTGTCAAGGACTTCCATTTCCTAACGCAGAAATAATTTGTTCTTGTGACCTATGTGCTAAATGATGCACAATTCTATTTTTGTTTTGTTTATATGATGCATTAGCACACATATTTACTTAATAATTCGATTAAATTAAACTTAAAAAATCTCCATTATTAGATTTACCTATTATTTCGTGAGTTCCTCAAAGTGGAAGATTATTACACGTTAAAAATAGAATCACACCTGCAATTCTTTGAAATAGTCATTTGAGTCGTGCCGTTTCCTTATATTAACTTGATTTGTTTTATCAATAGTCGAACATAAATTGAGTTGTTTTAATAATTCTTTCCAAGTAATAAACGAATTAATATGACAACTACAGCGTTCATGATCTTGGATTACATTTGACAGTTTTCTCCAGTTATTATAGCTACCTATAAATCGTGTAATCTGGTCATTTCTTTATGGATTCTTTATTCATAAATCAACTTCCTCCCCCCCCTTTATAGGTATCATTGCGACCATTGCCTAATAACGGCGTCAGTCGAAGCTCAGTCAGCCAGGTGAAAACAAACTTATATACTTTCAGTACGTGTAAACGCTATTATTGTTCAGAACAATATTTTAATTCTTAATCACTGTTGGGTTACCGCTCAGTCGCAGGGCCCGGGTGCATAGCACCTACCGCACCCCCCAGTTTGAGCCCTGTTTTATATAAATAGAAATTTTTATTTTAAAGATAATTTTAAAATACTAGAGCCCGAGAAATAACGAAGAAAGCATAATCATCCACTGGATTCACATAAAAATATATATATATCTTTAATCATATATACACATGAACATTTTTGACTAAATACATTATTAAAATATCACCGCTTAGGGAATAAACGAATAAATACAATCATCCACATAAATGTAAAACATACAATAAAAATCATTATCCAGACACCCCAATTACAAGACTTTTTCACATACGTTTCTAGTTTCTCACTTTCAGTTTTAAGCTGCGAATGTCGATCATCAGCCAAAGAAGTTGATTTTTGAAGAGCCTAAAAAAAAATTTTGTTTTTAATAATACCACAGTGCAAAGAAATTTCACTTTAAATATAAAATATACTTTTCGTTTAAGAATTGATCTCTATCCAGTTTCTGAACTGCTAACAATGCCATATATTTTAAACAATTAATAAAGAATGTTTCCATTTAGATTACTGAAAAGTATCGATTTATAAGCAAGCACGATTCATCTGCTCGTAAATTAACCATTACAAGACTCCAAAAATGATACTAAAAGGAGTTTTTCTGCCTGCACAGAAAACAAATTATGAAGTTGCATTACATCACCATTAACTGAATGATAACAAACCCTTTTCACCTTCTTATATATAAAGAAAACATTGTAATTAGCAAGGAAATTCAAAGTAAAGATTTTGACGCATTTCCAAGTTTCAGACTTCCCCAAATACAAAAAAGATATTTTTGGCATTATGTTTATCTGTCCGTGAAGATGATAAGAATGCTCTGGAATAGACAGATGAAAGTTTGTATAAATCAAATTCAGACATTTCCCTCGCATTTTGAAAGAAATCCATTCAGAGAAAGTTATCTGCTTAGCTGCCCAAATACAAGTGAATGTGAAAACTACAAAATGAAGAGAAATGCATAAAATGATTTTTTAAAATAATAGATTTAACCTCCAAAGGGTATATTCCTATCAAATTGGGAATAAAATCTGTCAAGAGGGTGACCGACTGACGCTTTGTACTTTCAGAAGGTATAAATGCAATGATGTAAATCGATGGAATTCATTATGTGAACTTTTGACTACAACTGTAGTTGCAAGTAAAATTTTGATTTCAATCAATAAGAAAAATGGTATCTAAAATACATATCTGTGTAATAGACTCAGTTAAAATACTAGATTCAAGCCAAAGAACTATATTTCATAACTTTTTTTAACCAAATTTAAGGCATTTACAGTTTTCCTCAAGGTCAACAATTTTATGCAAGAGGGTCTAAGATCTTTTTATAGAGAGTATATGAGAAAGTTTTAAAGAGACTACACTCACTTTAGAAAAAGAAATATGCATTTAATTATATTATTCAAATTATTAGCCACAAATAATTGACATAAAAAAATTAAACAGACTTTCAAAAAACCATAAATATGTTACAGAATATTTTTTTTACAGAATAGACGAGCATCATATATTATGGGCTATATAATGAAAATATTTATAAAACTTATATTCTTATTAATATAAGACCAACAGAGAAATCTCTCAAATATGAAGAATGTGCAGAGAAAGTATTCTAATTATCAAAAAAATTTGATTTCGATATTTGGACGAATCTCCATGTTTGAGAGCTCACCAAGTCCGAAAAACACATTTTTGTAATTATGTCAATCCGTCTGAAAATATTATTAAAAAAAAAAAAAACTGAGTTTGACAGATGAAATTTGATATATGGTCTTAACACTATATTTATAGATTTCTACTAAATTTTGAAAACCTTCTAGATATACGTAAATACAATAACTATAAAACAAAGAGAAATGGATAAAATTTTACAAAGATTTAATATCCAAAATATAAATACTTATCAAATTTGAAACTGTATCACTCAAGGGATTGAATATCTGAACTTTCACAAGCATGTAAACGTGTTAAATTAAATACATGAAATTTGAAAAGTGATTTTGTGATTATAATTGTAGTTCTTCATATAACCAAATTTTGATTTTCAAAAAAGGAGTTGGGAAAAAGGAGTTCAAAATACATGTTTAGTGTTTGGTGCTTTTGTAGTAACATCATCCTAAAGATGAAGTGTCAATGATTGCACGGTAACAGGATTCTTCAACAGTTATTGTTTGCCAAAGGAATGTAGCCAATAATACTGTGCATATTTATGAGATTTTCAAGGGGGGGGGCACTGTTGCAGGTTAACACTTCTCTTCCTGCAGATTAAGGAACCAAGGAGTTAGTTGTAACACTTTTTTCGTAAATATTTATATTTTTAAATATATCTATTTTTATTACAGTTGCAATTTTTACAGTGTAATTATCTATTTATAATACATGCACCAAGAAAAACATTTAACAATCTTGTTTTAGAATTAGAAATGTTTTTTCAAAACTATGGAGCAGTTACATGCTCTGGACATAAGACAAGCAGTAATGGGCATAAAGCAAAAAGTAACATTAAAAACAATAATACTTAAAATTATTTTCCTCTTGCCATTATTTTATTAATTAAAGTACATAAGATATTCGGTAACTGTTGTAACCACCATAGTGATATAAGTAATATCAAGTGGCTTATGGTAAAATAAAAATAAAATTATTTAAATAATAAACTTAAAAATCGGACATCAAAATTGCAATTTAACACAAACAACTGATAGAATGTGTCCTATCCCACATTTTGGAAATTAAACACAACACCCATTCTTCATTAGAATTGCTACATACATCTCTACTGCTATGGAAAACTAATTTTTCTGTTTCAGAATATGCAATGATTATAAAATCTTCATTCCTTTTTTTTTTCTTTGTTTTTTGGATCCCCCCCTTTAACTTCTCTCTTACTTTTCTTGTTTCCCTTTCTTATTAATTATGTCTTCATATATTTCCATTGCTTCTTTTTCAGATGGACTAATTAGAACATCCAATTTCCTATTTCTTTAAACAAATTATTGATGTCCATGCAAGGATTGTTGCAGAAACTAAACTGATTCAATACTTTCTGCATATTGAGCAATTGTCGCAAACTTTAATAAGATCACAATTCGCCTCGAAATTTTCGATTTTACACCACAGATAAATCAGTTTTCACTTTTATAAATTTTCATGCAGGCAGTTCAAGTGAGGAAAAAATTAAGGTCTTAGAATAAAATAGAAAATGACATTTTAAAGGTCCCTAAAACGAATTTCACATCTAGGTCCTTTTTAAGGTATGTGGGAATGCTGATATGGATTATATCCTCTAATTTTGGTGTGGCTTATACCAATTGACAAACACCTAAAAGAAAAATAAAGATTCTAGTTGGTTAGAGCAATGAAATTTTCACGGCTTAATCTAAAAAAAAATATAGGCTAAATAATAGTATTTTCATAAATGTACAGCAATACATGGTTCAACAAAATTTATAAAACAATAACTCATATGTTCACAAAAAAAAAAAAAAAAAACTGAAGAATGAAACAAAACAGTTACATCAACTACCATGCCAGACCGAACATACACTACAGACTGATACACAAGACCTGCACATTAAACATTTTAATGGGCTGTTATCTATTGTAACTCCCTAGAAAACTTAAGTATCTTCTACTATCCACATTTCCCCTATAATTTAATACTGTTTGCTAAAAGTTTCAAAACTTTTTTATTATTCTCATAAAAATCAGTAGCGCTTCATTTTCTATTAAAAAAATTTCTGATTATACCTACATTCTGCCATTTTTATTTTCATTACTACTAAAAGAAAAGGTCATAATCACTGGAATTGTCAGTGTGCAATCGAATCACATATATTTCCTTTCAGAAACATTTGTTGTTTGTCCACATTAAATACAGATTTCTATTGTAAAGTGCTTTTAGATATTTGAATTCTGATAGTTAATCATAAAGATAAGAATAAAATGAAAATATACCTCAGTATCTTTTTTAATGATATGCCCAGCTAATAGACTATTCTGCTTCAAGTTCTGTACAAGCGACATCATTTCTTGGGCCACTTTTTCTTGCATTGAATTATGATACTGCATGACAGCATCAAAATCATCTTGAGGTACACTGCTACTTGTCTTTCTTAATCGCATTCCATCAAATCCTGTAATAAAAAGATAATTGGAATTTACAATCACATTTCCTATCATTAAATTTAAAAAAAACTTATCTATATAGTCTATTTACAAAAGTAATTTTTTTCATTTATTCAACTATTTTAAAGAATTTTAATAATTTGAAAAAATGCAATCTCATATGTATACCACTACATCTTAACATCAATCTGTATCTGACTTTCAATAATGTATTTCATTAAGTAAAAACTTTTTTCTTTTTCAAAATTTTCTTTTAAAGTATCCTTTACATGAGGCAATTCAGAATAAATGACATACATTTTTAAGAGTCTTCAGAGTAAAAATAATATGTGTAAAATAATATATGACCATCAATGATGCACTAAGGAACATATAGTAAAATTCACATGAGAAGGACAAAAATCATTTATTTACAGAATTATTAATTAATATTCTTTTTACAGTAGCTATATATACAGTATATGTTCTATAATAATATCTTATATTAGTGCTTTAACACACAAATTGTATCTACGCATTCTTAGACATACAAAAAAGTTATAATATGTTTAACCTACCCTTAAATAATCCTATTAACTCTGACTCATCCTGCTTACAGCAATATTAAAAAATTTGGTGTTAATTCTTTTCAAATATTATTGCTTTTAACTTTCAAAACATATTCAAATTGCATAGTTAACCCTAATTGATGAAAGAGGAAACACAAATTTATGGCATAATCATGAAAAATCAAATCAGTAGTTACCTGCAAAATTATAAAATTTATTACCAAATATAGTATGAATCAAGTATACAAAATTGTTATCAATCAACTTATAATATAAGGTTGCATATAAATAGAATCAACAGAAGTAAATAACATAAAAACATCTTAAAAAAAATGAATCTATGTTATAAGAGTATGCAATAAATCAAGTATTAAATTGTATACAAAATAAATATTATAGAGATATACAATCTAAATATAAATACAAATGAGACTTTTTCAACGGAATTCTGCCCAACACGTAGAAATTTTTAAATAATTTTACAATATAAAATTAAGAATTTTATTTTGATATCTTAAGTATATATATAGAGAGAGAGACATCTTTACATATATATATATATATACTTCAGATAGCTACGTTCAGTAGCAACCATTACATATGCAATACATGTATCTACTCTCCTACTTTTCTGAAAGAATTTCTAAACAGAAGAAACATCAAAGTAAATATTGTGGAATAAAAAAACATGACAAGAACATTTCATCTGTTTGACATTATGAATAGCAAGAAAATTGTGATTATTTAAAGACTGCATTCAAGCATATATTTTCAATGGATATATAATTTGAAGTATAAAAACATTAGATATCTAAAATTAAAATACTTAAGACTTCCAAAGAATTGAAGAATTGATTAAATTGAATAGTTTCCAATGTCTACAAAACCAGTCATATTTTTGTAACAAACAATTTAAGACAAGTACATAAACTTGAAATTAAAAAAAAAAATTCTCTGAAAAAAATCATTTTGCTTCTGTTTTGTGAAAATAAATAAGTAAAAACAAATTAAATATTGCATATAAACTTTAAGTTTTTCACTTTAACTTTAAAGTTTTATTTTTATCATGATGAGATCAAACTGAATGTACCTGAATGTATTCAGTTATCAAAAATAAACTAGATATAAAAAATACTTTTTTTCAGAAAGTAATAACTTGCTCCTAGTTCTTTTTTTTTTTAAAAATTATTGATAATGTTGTTAATAAGTTGATACCCTCAAATAATGCAGAACTCAATTAAATAACACAATAGGAAAAATAATTTCAAAACAAATAATTAAAGTTAATGAAACATAATCCCACATTAGTAAATATGAAAAACAAACAAAAATATAAGTATACAATCTATCACTAAAACATATTTTACATGCTTATTGTACAGGGTACATAAAAAAATTTTAAAAAATCTGATTTCAAAATTCTACTTAAAATAACACAAAAATGCAAAAAACTCAGAATATGCTCAGGTGTTACACAAACACAATCTAATCAATAAAAAAAAGTTACAAATAATCAGATTCAGTATGTGATGCTGATTTGGCTTGCATATTGATCTAATGATAAAGAAACATTTTATTAAGTAATCATGACTTTTAATTTTTAAATTACGAGGCAGGATGAAATAAAAGAAAATTACTAGGGAAATTTTGTTGAGGTGGGGGACTTAGTGTTAATATTCATACTTTCTCACATTAGTAATCATTCTAACCATCACACATAATGTTACATAGAATAGAGAAGCAGCAAACTGATCAGTATGCAATTTAAATACAGACCTATTTAATAAGAGGCAGTAAAATCCTAATAGCTTTTTGATAAAGGATGAGTACCAATTTATCAATATCTGTACAGATGAAAGGTAAATGGTTAAATCCCCTAATTATCAATCATTTTACAGGATTGTTATATGTTATAAACACAGAAGCATAGATGAAGTATCATCAGTTTAGATAAAAATCACATCACACAATAATTACAAACTGGCATTTTTCAAAACTGTACAATGGTAGTGTTGGTGAGTCATCTAGACCACTAAGAAAACTTCACTATATCTTCCAAACATGCTTGGAAGACTTCTAGTAGCAACAAAACTTGACAATCTCATCTTTCCAATTATATGAATATTATTTACTTGTGATCAACAATTATAATATTTTGAAATCAGATTTGAAGTATTCTAACACACCCTGTAAAAGCTCAAATATTAAGCCAATTCAAAATAAAGATTACCACTATCATCACTCTTTCCTAATAATTCCTCTCTCATTTCTTTTAAATATTGAGCTTTAGTTTGTTGATGAATTTTATTACTGGGAGTAGTAAATGATCCAGGAGCTAATAATTGGTTTGCCATGGCCTTTTCAGTTACTGTTGGCTGAAATGAAAAATATTTAATGCATTACTTTTGAAAAAAAGAAACAAAATATAAAATATTAACAACACTAAGCATTCTTTTCAGTATGAAAAAGATACCAAAACTTAGATTGTGAATATAAAATAAAAATTTATATTTGAAAAACATTGTTTTGTTTTTTTAAATTTTTTTATGACAAATTGATATTAAAATATGCTAAGGTGTTATTTCAGAATGCAGAAGAAATTTTGCTTAATCTTCATTAATTTGGTTACTTAATTGTGCAACAGTTATTAGTTCAATCTATTAAATGAAAACAAAATCTTAATATTGTTAAAGTTTCTTTAAATGTATTAAATAAAATTCAAGCAATCAAAAATTAGAAAATTTAAGACTAAATATGCCCATTTCATATTTTAATTAATGATCAGTAAATATTTTTCAAATTCAACTTTCTTTTTGTAGTTTAATGCACTTTTGTAACTCAGTCTGGTAATCCTTTGTTCAATTATCTACATCCTTCATAGCAATGCTAATAGATAAACATACATAAAATAAATATTTATGTTAGAAATCAGTAGTTTGGCATAATAATAATAAAAATAATAAACACTTTTAACAGATAGAAATGTATAAACAAATTAATTAGGTACTATAAATTTTACCAGATTTCATCAGCTAAATTTTTAATGATATTTCTTATTCTATAAATTAATGCAATACATAAAAAAATGTATCTATAAAATGTTTTACTTAAATTTCATTGTTTTATTATCATTAAAATAATTCAACCTTCTTACAAAATCTGACACTTTATATTTCTAAAAAATATTGGTTGCAAAAGAATGACGAAAACTATATGAATAACAAGTTCTTATTCTATATAAAATAAATATCGAAAAATTTATCTTACTAATTTTTCAGCTTCTAAAACTCCTCTAAGAAATTCAACTCTTCTTGTGTATTCAGTCAAAGTATCTTGACTTGGTTGACTGAAAAAAAATTGAAACTATTATTAAACTAACTAAACTAATGATTTTTTTCTCTCCCAAAACAGGTGAAAAAAAGCCTTAATTAATAATGCTTTATAAAATACTAGAGAAAAAAAACATATTATAAACTTAAATATATTATTATGTAAAATAATGATATTAGAGCTTTAATACAAGAAAAATGTCTACTGAATTTCAATCTTAAAGTTATAAACTGATGGGAACAAGGAAGATAGTTTTAAACTAGGAAGATAGTTTTTTCCAAGTATCTTTTTTGATGTTGTTAAAGAAATGGGACAGTAATTTCCTCTCTTTTGTTGTAATTAGAAGATATGGTCTATAACTCCCTTAATTACTCAATGTAGAGTTACTATTTTTTTTCTCATTTAAAATCAATTTACCTTTCACACAAGAGGTGATGAATAGAATAGGGAAGTAAAAACATCAAGCATGTAATTAATGAAGAGACATATTATTTGAATGAGAGGCAACAAATTACTAATAGTTTGCATTCACAGCTTTAGTACTAATTTGTAACCAAAGAAAAATGTTAGAGCAGTATCTGTATTTATCCAAAAGAAAGATAAATTATCAAAGAAAAGAAATGGATCAAAAGAATTCCAATGTTATTGATTTTTATTTACAAAATTAAAATTAAAAAAAAACGTGGTTACATTTAGAAGAAGCAGCAAAGTAACATTCTAAATAGTAAATAAACTATCAACTACATGCTACTATGCTGTTTTTTTAAACACTACACATTAATTTACTATTACTAAAGAAGCAAACTTTACATTAGCAGTTGAAAATTTCATATACATGTTAAAGCTAAAAATTTACTCATATCAGTTAAACACAATATCAACCAAGAACTTGTAATCAATTTTACAGATACTTTAAATGAAATAAGCAGGGAAATTTGAAACTATTATTTTAATTTCATAATTTAAAAGGATAAAATAAACTCATAAAAATCAAGACTTGTAATATAGCTGTAGTACAAATCATTCAAATTCATAAAATGTAATTTCTGAAAGAAGAATCATTAACAAGGCTTAAGCATAAAAAAGGAAAAAGGAAATGGAATAAGGCATAGCAGAAATTGTTCAGCAAACTTAAATGAAATCTGATAATTCATCCCACTTTAGTATTATACATGTCTGATGTTAAAACTGAAGTACATACAAATGCTAATTTGGAAGAAATTTCAAAAATGTTGTCACAAGAAAACAATGATGGTAAATTTTTATTTAGTATACTATGTCTGCAAAGAGTGAATGTCTGCAAAAGCAAATGATTATTTAAGCAAATTGAAATTAATGGACATTATTGGAACTTCGGATAGATTATGACAAGTTTTAATGGCCAATGTAGATTGTCAGACTTTAATATATCTTATTACAAATAAATTTCAAAAGATAGGGCAACCTGATTTAGGAATATAAATTTGATATCAGATTTAATCTAGAAACAAAAATAACCCATGTTAATATACTGAATGGATCTTCTATCATTCAAATCTTAGATCTTCTATATAAGTGATAATATTCTGAAAACGATAATTAAAGGCAATTTAGAAGCATATCAGTCAGGGTAAGGAATTAAAACAATTGACAGAAATATTATAAAAGCATCTTCTTGATAGAGCAAGAGTAGAAATGTAAAAGATAGATGGTTACAAATACATTTAAAATATCCATTAGCCAAATGGAAAGAAGAAACTACTATAAAATATTCCAAAGCAATGAGAAAAAGTTTAGTTGCGAGATTTCAAAATTTATGAGAGACAAATTTTAAACAGAGAGATAATTTTAAAACAAAATTCAGTTCATTTTAGATTTTTATGACATTTTGAACAATTCTATTCATTTATGTGTATCAACCGATTTTTGAATTTCAGTTTATGTCAAGTTTTCAAATCTCACCTAAAAACTATGAATAGATATTTTTTGAATTGTACTATGAGCACTCTTAATTAAGCTGGGAGAGATGTCATTTTACAGTATTTTTCAAACTCTTTTTTTATGATACAGTGTATAATATACTATTTGGTAATACACAAAATATTTTTTGTCAGTATCTAAAGAACAATTCCTAAAAGTACATAATTTAAATTAATTATATGACTAATTATTGTTGTAAATTTCTTAGCAAAATATGATTTTTGGATGATAATGAGTTCATTATTAAAATATTCAAATTTGGAATTTGATTTCCATTAATCATTTGTCTCCAGTTGCATAATACATAGTGTTTTCCATGAACATAAATATGAATGCTGGTATGAAGAAAGAAGCATATAGAAAGAACATGAGTAAAATAATAAGATTATATGAACTTGTAATCTGCTGGAAATATTTATTAATTCATATTTTTAAATTTTTAACTTAAAATAATAATACTTTTTAAAACTAAACTAAAAAAGTACTGTAAATAAAACTCAAAAATTAAAAATATTACAACCAATAAATGTAGGTATGATAGACTTTATTACTCAATCCAAGAAAAATATGTTGAAGTTGCTTTAATCAAGCATTGACTACTTCAAGAACACAAAAGTATCATGCCTTCATTTTCAATGCTTCAGAATTATAGGCAAAATACTTTTCAGATGATTTACTCTTTAGACTACTAGTATGCCTGACATGAAATTAATCCTTTGCACTCAAATGGTGAGTTTGTTTCACTCGCTATTCAAGATGGTTCATCATTCTGCTTATTTAATTTTGATTCTTAAAAATACCTGCAGAGTAGTAAGAAGATACAAATTAATTAAATGGGAGATTTTAACTTAAAACAATTATATATATTTACTTTTTAGAGCAATAAACAAGTCTTTGTATTAGGTGAATATTACACATCAAGTTACCTTTCTAAGTGCAAAGGGCTGAAACCTAAAGTCAAAAGATTAAAGGAGTGAAGAGAGAGAGAGAGAGAGAGAGAAAAAGGAGTGTCTAATTTTCCAGATAAACTCAAATTAAAAGACATATCAGAATACATTATGCCTATCTATATATAAAAAAAATGGTGGTTTGTATATATTTTAAGGAGAAAAAAAAAGTCTGAAGTAAAAAAAAAAAAAAAAATCCTTTAAGAAACTTTTAGGTTAGGTTATCACTTCTTATATCCAAAAAAACACTAATGTTCTGAGTTGTTAGAAGTGGTTGTGGTTTAAAAGCACATTCTATGACTCCTATTAGAAGTTATTTTTTCTGTGAAAATGTGTTCCAAAATTCATTTGATATACAAATCTTCTGTTTAAAAAAGTTTTAACTTTAGACACATTATTATAATCTTTTTTCAGGTTTAATTTTGAACTTGGAACATTAACAATGAGGTATATAGTGACAACGGCTGTTATCCAAGTTTTATTTTATATTTACTTTCACAAAAAAAAAAAAAAAATAGTATTCTTGGATTAATTAGCTATAAAAAGGATGAAAAATCAATTTATAGTTCAAAAATTTTTTTAACAATTCATTCATCACCATTCCAAATGTATAAACTCGGTAATTTACAATATTTTATATATATATATATATACAGTGGCTCAAACAATTGAGAGTACATTTTACTTTTACTTAATAAATCCGACTTTCATTAAATAACACATTTCCAAGAAGTGCAAACATGTTTTTATTCTTACGCATAACAAATAGTTCAATTTAAAGTAAAAATAAAAAACAATCAACAAAAAACTTCTAAATTGAAAAGTTTCAGAAGCATTTTAAATAAGCATATGCAGATTTTTGTCTCAAAAAATTGAGAATACACCAATGAAATTTTTGTAATGAAAGTGTCAATAGTTAGTTGCATGTCCTTTAGCTTTTATAATGGCCTCTAAACGTCATGGTGCCAATTTGACCAATTGTTGGTAGTATCTAAAGCTATTTTACTCCATTCTTCTTGTAACACTTATTGTAAATAGGTTTCGTTTCTAATTTTGTGTTTTTAGACTGCTGTTTCGAGTGTGGTCCATAGATTTTCAATGACAGTGATGTTGGGGGACTGCAGTGGTGTGCGTAAATGCTGTTTACATTGAAAAAGATACCACATTTTGACATTACATGCAGTGTGTGTCGCGTCATTGTCCTACTGGAAAACAAAATTTCCATCTAAACCCAAATTTTTAGTACCTTTCTTTTGATTGCTGCAAAGTATATTTAAGTAAATCTGATGGTTCATAATGGTATCTATGAAAAGTGAATTTCCTTCCCTGGAAGAAGTCATACAACCCCAAATCATCACGGAGTCACCACCATATTGAACTGCAGGGCATAAATTTTTTGGATCCAAAGCAGTATTGGGTGTTCTCCATACGGTGCAACTGCTGTTACTGCCAAAAATGTTGAATTTTTTCATCGCTAAATATAACTTTCTTTCTGAAGTAATTGGTCTTCAATTGATGTGTTTTTGAAAACTCCAATAGCTTTTCTTTTGTATCCAGCTTGTCTAATTACATTTCGCACAGTTTCAGCACTTACACTTCTGCCTATGATTTAAGACATTTCTGCAGCATATGGATTACTTGCTTCTGCAGATAAAACATATGGTTTCTTGGATATATTTGGCAGCAATCTAAAGAAAAGTGCTAAAAATTTGGATTTAGATGAAAATTTCATTTTCAATCTGGGCACCGATCACAAACATGCTCTACCTAATGTCAAAATATGGTATCTTTTTCATTGTAAACAGTGGTTACATACACCACCAGTCCCCTGACATCACTGTTATCATTAAATCACCCAACATCATTAAAAATCTATGGGTCACATTTGAAATAGAAGTCCAAAAACATAAAATTAGAAACAAAACCCATTTAAAACAAGTGTTGCAAGAAGAATGGGATAAAATATCTTCAGATACCACCAACAATTGGTCAAATCGGTACCACGACATTTAGAGACCGTTATAAAAGCCAAAAAACATGCAACTAAATATTGACAATTTCTTTTTATGCAAGATATTACAAAAATTTCATTGGTGTATTCTCAATTTTTTGAGGCAAAAAACTGCATATGTATATTTAAAAAGCTTCTGAAATTTTTAGTTGATTGCTCTTTAATTTTACTTTAAATTAAAACATTTGTTATGTGTAAAAATAAAAACATGTTTACACTTTTCGGTAATGAATTATTTAGATTAAAAGTCGAATTTATCAAGTAAAAGAAAGGTGTACTCTCAATTGCTTAAGCCACTGAATGTACACATATATATATATATATATACACGGTAAAAAAATCTATACTCGAAAAAATAAGTATTCGGTAATTTACAAAAAAAAAAAAAATATTTTTAAATATGAATTTTAAGCATAAAATCCAACAAATTTTTAAAGTATTGAATTAAGTATTTGAATTTTAAATCTACTTACCAAGTATTCAGTTTCTTCAGTTCTGCTAGTCTTTCTTCAATATTTTTAACATACTGAAATATAAATCAAAATTTAGTCAGTTGCTTATTGAAGCGAACGGAAGTATAAACAAGGATAAATAAAAATATGAATACTTGTTCCAATCGCCATTCATTTGGCTCCCGTTTAGGTACAAAATTTTCGCATCGTGTTAATAGTCTAATGAAATTTATTTCTTCCTTAGATATCGCAGTACTCATATTTAAGTTGGGGTCTGTAAACTGAAGAAAACATGAATTGGTTACAATTTGCAACATGCAAAATCTACAAGATTTGTTGTTGTTTCCACATTTATTGCGGCTACAGTTTATAATAGCATGACAGGAAAATTGTTGAAATACTTTACCAATCTGAAAGATTGAATTGATTTCACCCGTAAATAAGAAAAGAATAAATAAAAAAATTCTATTTCATTTTCTAATTTTTTTTATAAAATCCAATATGACTATTTCTCTTCTATTACATAATTCGAGTTCTGTGTTAGTTGCATAATACCATAAATAATTAATCACAATCAATATAAACAAAACTGATCTGAAGAGACAATTTTGACTTCGTTTTCTGAAAGGATACAATCTGAATAATGTTGCTGAAAATTTTAGGGACATCCACTGCTCTTATTATTGGAGTGTTTATAATAAGAAAATATCGAGAATATACTTGGGGGAAATGTAAAAGTAAGAGATCTGTTAAAAACAAGACTTTTATAATCACGGGTGCAAATTCTGGTCTTGGAAAAGCTACTGCTCTTGAATTGGCTAAGAGAGGAGCTCGTATTATTCTTGCTTGTAGAGATCAAGAAAAAGGTCAAAAAGCTCTTATTGATATACGATCTAAATCCCGAAGTGGTGCCCTTAAGGTTATGGAATTGGATTTAGCTTCTTTTGAATCCATCAACAAATTTGCCAATGAATTTTCTCGAAGTGAAGAACGATTGGATGTCCTTATAAACAATGCTGGTGTTTTTCAATGCCCTTACATGACAACAAAAGAAGGCTATGAGATGCAGTTTGGAGTTAATCATTTAGGACATTTTCTTTTGACAAAACTTTTACTTGAAAAATTGAAACAGTCTGCTCCTTCACGAATTGTTGTAGTTTCTTCGGCTTTATATAAAAAGGGGGTTATAGATTTCAACACCCTGAATTCTAAAGAACATTACAACAAAGGTATGGCCTATAAGAACAGTAAACTAGCAAATGTGCTTTTCTGTCGTGAATTATCAAAACGCCTAGAAGGAACCGGTGTCAACGTTTATGCTGTCAGTCCAGGTATGGTTTGGACCAACTTGGGGAGACATGTTTCTGTAAGCTGGTGGAAGATTATTGCTTTGGCTCCTATTGCATGGCTGTTCATCCGAACTCCTTATCAAGGTGCCCAAACAATTTTACACTGTGCCATATCGGAAGAAGTTGAATCTGAAACTGGTCTGTATTATAGAAATTGCGAGAAAGAAGCTTTTGCTAAAGCAGCTGAAGATGAAAATTTGGCAAAAAATTTGTGGGAAGTTTCAGAGCAAATGATTACAAAGGTTGAAAAATCTGAGTAGCTTTACTGTCTTTACGGTCAGTACTTAATTTTTATTCACTTTTTAAGTTTGGAGATATTTTTATTAAATATCATATGTAGTTGATAAAAAGATTAATAAAAATATAAATAAACTAATGTACAGATCAGCTACTGGCTTGCTTTGTAGCATTTGAATTGCTGATCTCTACATGGAAAGTTTTTATGAAGTGTCATAATAGATTCTCAGTAATCTGCTATTACTTAGTCTAACCCTTTTTACAGTATGTTATTTTCAAAGGACCAATGGGAAATGTTGAAGAGAAAACAAATTACTTCTTTTAGGTTTCAGTATTTTGGTATGACATAAGCTTTAAGATTCCATATTATATTTCAGAATTGATTTTAAATGGTGCATGATTTGATGCAGTTTATATATTGTGTAGTAAAGACAGAATTAGTTATTAAATTGTATGTTTTAAACTTCTATTAATTTATCACCTTTTTTATCAGATAATTCTCTGTCATATTACTGAGAATCTTCTACATATTCATAATATGAGTGCATTATATTGCTGATATTACTATAAAGTAGTTTACATTGATGTTGTCTGATTTTATAGGTGCTTATGTATGTATGTATTAAGTAGATAGAATATTGAATTTGAATATAGTTTGTTACAATTTTTATTTACTATTTATACTCAGAAATTATTTAATGATGTATTTTTTTGTTTTGGAATTTAACTATTTAACAGAGTCATGATTATTTTAAAAATATCTACTTTGACATTTTTTTTATGTATTTATAGAATTAGGTAAAAGATTGATTAGGTATTTCATATGAAAATTAGGTTAATTTTACTTCATAAAGTAACTCTCTACTTTCTTTGAATGTATATATTTTTATTTTTAAAAAAATCTGAAAAATTGTTTTAATGAATAGTTTTTGATGTAGACATAGTGTTGATTGTGTAAAATCGACATCCTGTGTATTCTTAAATCTACATGTTCTTATTATTATGCATCTTGTATGTTTTGTTACAAAAATTTGTTAGATCAGTATTTTTTTAAAGAAATTTTATTACAAGTTCTTCCGGTGTACTTCCATTTTCATAATTTTAGTTAAATGAGGAAAATTTAAATTCTTTAATACCTATGAAGTTATTTATTTATTTAATTAATATCTCTAAATAGATAGTTAAAATTATACATTAGATGATAATTCTGTTTCCATTGTCATACACATCACAAGAATGTTTAAGTCATTGACAGACCTTGTCTTTAATTATAGAGTATAGTAGAAACTTAAATGAAATCTACGCTCTTGTGGTTTTGAAGGTTTGCTGCTATGTTTTGTCATAAGTGTAAATGAAGCATTTTTCAAAAAAATGTTGGAATTTAATTAATCATGTGCTATTGAAACTGTAGTCAAAGCATTGGTGCTGTCATTCAAATGTATGCTAGTTATAACACATTATTTGTGTTCAATCTATATATATTTATATGTGTGTGTGTGTGTGTGTGTATGTGTGTTTAAAATATAGAAAATATATTTTTTGTTTTTATAATAATTTGTTGCTCTTGAATCTTGCAACTCACATGCCTTATAATGCTTAATTTTCAATACATATATATGTTTATAATGTATATGGTAACAGTCATATATTAGCTTTATGCTATGCAAAAGAATATAATTATATAAATAATTGTTTAGGTAAATTTAGGGACCAAATATAAACTAAGTAGAGTATAGCTTGGGCTATTTTTGGTTTTACTTTATAAACAGATTATAGTTCAAAGCTTAAAATCAATGGTACGTCAGAGAATTATTGATTTTATAATCTATTTTTAGAAGTGTTATGCTCATGTGGTTATAGACACATATTTAATGTATAATAACTCTTTGATAAGGTTCATATAGATCATATTTTTAAATGGTAATCCTGGAACTAGTGACATATTATGGTTTTTAACTAACACCTGATTAATTGCCATAGAAAAATATATTTTACGGCATTAAATTCCATTTTATACATTTTGCTTGCTAGTATTTTAACATTTTGCTATTATTTAATTAACCAATGTTTTTTTTTTTTTTTTTTTTTTTTTCCTTTTTGCCAACTACAAAAGAAAATGTATTATACTTAAAGGAAAAATTCAGACCTAATTTTGATTTTCCTAAAAGTGATTTGAACATTGCAAATGAATAAAATCAAATATAATTCTGTCGGAAATGTTAATATAGTTTCATTTTTTTAGCTTTCTAAAAATGTGTTGGCAATAAATATCTAAAGTTAAAGCATTAGCTTTTAGCCGTGAAAAGAGTCTATTAGATTAATTGAATATAGTATTCTGAAATGAATTCAAAGCAAGTTTATATCATATAAACTCTATAATTCAAATATTTTTGTTTTATTTTTTCTGAAATTGAATTTGGTCTTGACTTCTAAATAAATTAATTTGCTAAAATTTCTTAGATTTCATGAATTTTATTTTAAGGTTGATTAAATTAGCTACGAAATTATAGAAGAATGCCTCATCTTTTATACAATATTCAGTGAACTTAGAGACTCCTCTTCATATTATGAGTAATTTGTGTAAATTACTAAAAAGAATTAATCAAAAATTCCTTCTGTATTATTGTTTTTCTATCACCATTTATTAAATATTTAATTCTATGCTCCTTAAGAGGGATTTGAATATATTAGTATCTTTCTGAATAACTGTAAAAATATTATTTATGTCTTACAGATCACTCCCAGATATTAAAAATTTCTGGATTCATATTTTTAAGGTAGTTGTATCATTTTTTATCTTCCTGTGTTTTAATAAAATTATAATTCAGTGAGATTTAGCTGTTAAACTGTAATTCATTTTTTCAAAGCTATATACAAGATTTCACATTTATTCAGATTATATTAAAAAAATCCTTATGTTGTGCTTTAGGGTGTACCTTCTGTTCAAATTATGTGTCTTCAAACAACAAAGTTGTTGAACTATTTTGTATTTTAAATTGCTATTGGAAATGAATCAAACACTCTCCACAAAACATAATTATGTTCTATTCAGCATTTGTTGCTTTATGAACATTTGTAATGTTGCAACATCATTATCATTTTTCAAAAAAATTACACTTTCCTTACTTATAAAACTTATTAAGAAATGGCTTCATAATTCTCTTTCTTCTTTCGAGCTTTTATAAAATAGGAAATAACATTAATAACATAGCAACTTGATGAATAGAATAATTTTCTGCACTTCGAAAAGCTAAGGAAGAGGTCTTGCTTATGAGATGTTTGTGTATGAAAGCTTTTACTGTAGTTGTATTATTTTAACAAATTTTATCCAATGACTTTATGTAAGTCTCTTAATATTTTAAAGGTACCATCAGTTTTGTACATTTACTCTTTTCTGAAGTGTTTGGTATTTATCATACGAAAAGTGGCTTTTCGTAATAGAGAAGATAAATATATATCTACTTTGTTTTAGAGAAACATAGAGCTTTAGATTGGATTATAATAATGCACGTTGTTCCATCTCAAGAATCGATAAATGAATAAGGCTTGATGAAGCAAAAAAGTAAGTCAGTGACAAGAAAATAATACCATTTTTTTTTTTTTATCTGTGGAAGATCTTTTAGTACTTTATCAAATTCTAGATTTTAAAATTTTATTATAAACTATTTTATTATTTCAAAAAACATAATTTTTATATGCAACTTCATGAATTTTTAACATTATTGTTACCATAGGTTTTAATCTATATTGCCACTGAGGTTTTTATCCATATTGCCACTGAGGTTTTCATCTATATTGCCACTGAATAAATAAAAATGAAATGGTTTCATGAATATGGAAAATAATATTTGAAATCCTAATGATTCCTTTTTACTTAAATCCCATATGAATACAAATATTTAAATAAAATAATTATTTATTGAAAATTTTTATATATTTGATAGAGGAATTAATTCGTGCAGTTTTTAATAAAAAATTAAAGCTTTATTTCAAAAGCAAAATATATAAATACGTTATCAAAAATATTGTGCATCGCTAGCCACTACTTTTTCCCATCTTTCAGGCAATTTACGAATTCCGTGTCGAAAGAATTCTTCACTTTTCGAAGCGATCCAATCAGGGATCCATTTTTCCATATTTTCTGAAGAAGTGAACTGCTGTCCAAGCAAATCGCTATTCACGCAATCAAACAAGTAGTAGTCTGAAGGAGCAATGTCTGGTGAATACGGCGGATGTTGTAACACTTCCCATCCGACATTTTCCAAATATGTTTTGACCGGTTTTGCGACATGTGGTCAAGCGTTATCAAGTTAAAAAATAAGTTTATTGTGTCTGTTATCCCATTCTGGTCGTTTTCTGGCCAGAGCTTGTTTCTAACGCATCAACTGAAGTCGATAACGTTCTCCATTAATTTTCACCAGGTTTCAGAAGCTTCAAATTTTTTTGGCTGTCCAGGTCGTTCTTGGTCTTCCACCACTTTTAAACCGTGCAAACCGCTTCTGACACGTTCGCTTAGCTAGAGCATGGTCACCATAAACTTCCACCAAAATACGATGACTTTTGGTAGCACTTTTCTTCATGTTAAAGTAATGAAGAAGAACCCCCGCAAAAACACTTTATCAGGCACAAAATTTGACATTTTCAGTTGAATAAAAATTGTTGTTGTTTACACTTAAACCAAATGGCATATACTAAACTAGATGTGCAATAACAGTAGTTTTAAATGCATGTTTGAACAAACGAAACTATGAGACAATAAGCTAGTTACGCCATTTCTTGTAAAACCGCACAAATTAATTCCTAGACCAAACTAAAGAAACTTCAGAACTAATTGATATTGGGGGCATTAAAACTTGTTGCATCACATTTGTTCTTTAATGCATTCAATGATATATTGGAAATCTTTTCACATATGTTTACTGAAAGTGAAATAGCTTGAAACTGAGCCGTACAAAAATGTCGTACCTTATTTCTTAAGGATTCTGATTGCTGAAAAATCTGTAGAAGTTGCAGATATTGATGCCAAAATACATAAATTGCCAAAAATAAATAAAGAAAGAAAAGTAATCTTGCTTTGTAATGCTTTTTTTTTGTTGAGTAATCATTAAATTATTTGTATCATGATAACAAAAATGTTTTGTGTTTTATTTCTCCTGAGTCCTTAATTTTGTGTGATTTACAATTAGAGAGCATGAGAGGTAATATACCCCCTTTTAATATATAAATTTTGTATTGCTAAAACCTAAATAATAAATAAAGAGAATTTTGTATGTGTGTGTGTAAATATAAACCTTGTTTTAATATACTATTATTTTAAATAATGTTAATTATTTGTAATCATAATTAACATTCCTTGCTTTTCTGCTCCTTAAAATCATATTACATTATAACTAGCATATGATTGTTATTCACGCATTTCCTCGTATCTTGAATATATGTACAAGGAAAATACAGATTCTGTTTGATATTTACCAAATTATTATCATTTGACTCTCAAGAAGATTGCAAGAAAATGCCAACCATTAAATAAACTTGTGATTTTTGTTTTATTATGTCAAGATGGTTGGCTTTAAAATTCTGAATATAATGAATATTTTTACACAATATTGCAAAATATTTCTTGTATCTTAAAATGTCAACCTTTAATATTTGGCATGATAAAAATATCCCTATTTTTGTGTGAAGCTGTGTTGTTTTTTCTCTCATATTTAGGAAAAAAATATTCCTTTTAAAAAAATTTATCGATTTTTAAATTTGCAGTATTGAAATGTATTTAGAGTGATTAATTAAAAGAAAAATATATAATTGCATGCTAATTGATTCATAGAACTCCTGAAACATGCAATTGTTAATCATAAAAATAGATGTGATGAGGAGGAAGAGAAACTTATTTCATTGTACATATTTGAGATTGTCAAAAAAGTATGAACTTTGGCAGAATTGAAAGCTTTTGATCATCTTCTCTATCTTTCTAGTAAATAATTTTACAATATGCCTTTGACATAAATAGTCTCAATTGTTTTTCCTTTATTCAATTAAATAAGTTACATTTTATCTTTGGTCTTTACAAGCCAGATATCAAATTCACATTTTGCAATTCATAGTTCACTTTTGCTACCTTGTTTATATACATTCTCAAAATACCTCTTCTTTTACTAAAAATACTTTTCTAACATTGTACTGATCCTATTTTAATTTCTATTTCCCAGATTACTAAAAAGCTAAGAAATGCCAAACTGATGTTGCACATTTAATATTAAATTACTTTGTATGACTCGAATTCTTCTTTTATCTTTCTGCACACAGCTTTAATTGCACTTTTTAAAATAGTTTTCAAATAAATATTTCCACTTTTGTCAACTCCTCCATCTTACTCTGTGTGGTATTAGAACTTGAAAAAGACAAGAGTAATTAACATAATGCACTATGGCTGAAGGATGCATAATATAGAATGTGTTTGTGATCTGTGTTTACAGTTATTAAACTTTATAGATAATGTTTGAATAGACGAACAACATGCAACTTTACTACCAAAATTATACACAAACTGGAATATTGAAGAAATCCTTAAACAATTCTTAAAGTCTGTAAATAAATATAATTTTTCAAAAATTTTGCCATTTTATAGAAATTTATTTTTTTAGAGATGTACTCAGAAACAATACCAAAATATTAAACAAAAACAATATCCTATGGAGAACTATTGAATATTTCTTTCTATGTTTGCTGCAAATAGCAGCATACGTAGAGATACGGGATTTAGTGATTCAACCCATATTATATCCAAGGTATGACATTTTACCTTTCACAGGTATAATATTTGTTAAATATGGATTTTATTGAGTGAAATTAAATTATTATTATTTATTTTCCGATGAACTATTTTAGAAAACAGATCATTATTGCTTTTAAAAGTTGAAATTAGCTAAATAAATTATTTTATTTCTTGCTTATGTAGTTATTCATTTCATTACATGCTTTACTTTTACTATTCATGTCTACACAATGAAATGCAGTAAAATTACAAAAACATTTTTGTAAATTTGACAAGCAATTTTCTTAAAATTCATCCATGCATATGCCATATTTTAACTACTGAAGATGAAAATTTTATTATTTAGAATCCAGTAAGCAATTTCAAAAAATAACACTATCTTTAAACTTCTCTTGGCATTAAGTGAATAATTCTTCAATATAAACTACAAAATATTTCTTTTTCAACATTATTCTTTATATTATGAATAAGTAAAGGTCCCTTAAAAATTGAATTTTGTTTGAAGAACAAGAAAGTGCTTTCACCATTTTTAAATCGTTTTGCATTTTTTGTTAAATGTCCAGCTCGATTAATTATCCTTGTTCTTCTCATTTTCCCCATTATACATGTGATAATAAATATAACAGAAGAGCAAAGTTATATATTAGGTGATTAAAATATTTCACAAAATTTGTCCAGAATGGGGAAGAAATTTTTAATTACTTGCAGAGACATATCTACAGTAAACAGCAAAAACAAAATTGTCAAAGCCCATATTCCTTTCTTTTTTTCTTTTCAGAAATATACTGCCCATATTTTAAGAAATTATAAACCTAGGACCTGGATTTTGATTTCAGTTTATTCACTGAAGTTTACACTTTAAAATTTTCGATTTTTAAATAAATGATTAATTTTGTATGTATTGACCAAACACTTCTTTTACAAGAGAATAATATTTCATTTTTCTGAGTTTGTTTAGTCAGTATAAGAATTAAAATTGTAAAATTAGATAAGTAGCAAAATAAAATATTCTTCAAATAAATTTGAGGCTTAGAATATACCATCTGAGATTTGCTATTAAATAAAGCATTTTATTTCTATGATATTAAATGAGAAATTAAAAATGCAAGAATGACTTTTTAACTCAAATTTAATTTCATACAATCTTGAAATCAACATATATATTTAAAAGCATTTAAAAATTTTTAAAAAGTTGATTTTTTTTCATTATTTTTTTTCTACTGTAGGATTAAAGAATGATATTTAAATAAAGTGTCTTTGCTATTATATTAGACATTAAAAATGCATGTTATGTATTATTTTTCTAAAATCAAATAATAACTCATTTTAGAATCAGGTTTTAATTCTTTTCTCCTATGCTATTACAGCTGAATCTTAGTTCTTGTTACATTCAACATTGTTCCTTAGTTATAGTGAATGCTTTTTTTTACTCATATTTTTTAACCTTCACCAGACATCAAATTAGGAAAACCACATATTAAATATATCATTGAACAAACATTAATTTGAAAATCATAATTAATTATTTGTAGGAAAGTTGCTTTATGAAAATCAAATTTGAATACAGTGTTGACATACCAAAATTTAAATTTTAACTTATTTATATTTATGGGAATTATATTTGCTCACAATAAAATAGTTAATTCACTTTCTCTGTAAAATGATAGCCAGAACCAGCGACATTTCTAAAAACCCATTATACCAGACTATATACCTGAGTATCTGACTTCAACATAATATTGCTTTTCTATTAAGAAAATAATTAATTTTCTATTAAGAAAATAATAATCTGCACTTTTATCTGCACTTTTTTTATTTTATTATAATGAACTGAAATTGAGAGATCCATAAAAGTCGTGAAGCAGAAAATGAAATAGGTAATCATGAATGTTTTAAATTTAATTACTAAATTCCAATGATAAAATGAGTAATATTTTATTTTAAATGATTTATTAATTAAATTATCTGAAACTATTTCTATAAATCATCATTAAAATATTTAATTTCACATACTCGTATATTTTTGAGTTTTTAGGTTAACAATGTTGCATACACACAGTTTCTTTTAATATAACATCACTGCTTAGTAATTAAAGATTCCATTGTACTACAATTAATTTTCTGTTCTGTTAAAAAAATTTCTGTCTTTAATAATATTATAATAATAGGAATGCATATATTGATTCATTATGACTAAAAATCTATTAAAAATAAATAGAGAAAACACATTTATAAAAACAACATGAATAAAAATATTTATTACAAAAATATTCCAACAGATTGTAATTAAAATAACTTATTATTTCTACAAAATTATTTCATTTCAAAACTTGTGTCTTTAGATAAACTTGATATGAAAAATCAACAGTGTTCTAAAATGTCTTGAATAATAAAAACTAAATATATATATTTCTTCTGTAACATTTAGTGCATCTGCACTTTTATCAACATAAATATAGTTCAGTTTGCAACAAAATGTTATACCTCCTAACAAAAATTGCATGCAATTAAGCAGTACTCCAGCATTTCACAGAGCAAATACTTCAGCTTGGAGTGCCAGCAATAGCAGTATCAAATAAATTATTAAAAATATATATAGATATACATTTCTTTTTATCATGAATCATGCAGGCTTACATCATCACTCCTCAGACTATGTCTTGGAAAAGCAATGCAATAAGAAACTGATGAGTTCTGGCATACTGATATAGCTGAAATAGAAATCAATAGAATATAAACAAATTTCCGAAATAAATATGTAAATTCATGCCATGAACAAGTCAAACTTTGGACAATTAATTGTTACAGAAACAAAGGGCACAATTTAAAAATATTTTTTTTTAAACCCACATTATTTTAACCTCATGAGCCTGAGATTGCCCTGTTCGACAGGACTCGGGCTCTTTGGGACGTTTTCACTATGAGGGGTTCTACTACCCCTGAAATTGAGCAGTTTTTCAAGTCATGCTATGCATGCAAAGGAAAAGGGTGCATCAGATAGGAACTAAGGGGATGAAGCATTATTTATCCGTAAAGAAAACCTGAATTCAATCATTGGTTTTTTCCTCCAGTATTTTATTACGATTGCCATAAGTTCTTCAGTTTTTTTTAAGATATTAAAATTTTAAATATTTTTATCAATTAAAAAAAATTTATTTCCTTTCTCTATTTTTATTAAGACTGATTATTCAAATATTTTTTTCAAAATCTTTTTGCTTGTGTTTTCTTTTCTGATACGTTATTTACTTACACATAGAATTTTCTAAATTTATTGCTATACCAAAATAAACCTCCCACTAATTAGATATTAAATAAAAAGTTTTGACAATTACTTTTTCTTTTCTCAACTTTTAACAATTACTACATTTTAGAAAAATATGGTGACTGCTAAATAAAATCGCTGTATAAAATTTAGAAATAAAATAACATTTAATGAATACAGTTTCAATCTTTAAGATTCTGTGAAAATAATTGAAAAATTATGAACCGATTGAGAAATACCTACAACTGCACGAAAAAATATAGATAATCTTATTATGTTTATTATCTAATTTGTGAAAAACTTGCTAATTTTATACAAATACAAGAATCTTGCTGGTTGGGATAAAATTTATGATATCTTCCCCTAATTATGTACCTTAACTGCTAATATTAAGATCAATATTATATATACATGTAAAGATATTTTAAAATCTAATTTAAACTTAATTAATTTCCTAATTTTTAGCTCAATTCAGCACATATTAACTTCATTCTAAAACATTCTATTATTTCCTGATCAAAATTCCACTTTTCTATTTAATTAATGCAACAGAAAGCTTTGTAAAAATGCTTTCATCAGCGGTTCCTACGCTCCAAGTGAAGGGATATAAAATTGCTGACCTAGACAAATTCTTCTAAAAGATCCCTATGATTCCCTTGCCTATGGTTGACATGTTAAGTAATCCCTATTAAGATCTCAGAGTATATATTCACAGGATAAATTTTCATTGGCTTTTCCTCATTTCGTATTGTGTCGTACTGAATTGTGCTCATCGCTTCAGCTTGTACAAAAAATCATGCCTCTCGGGATGAAAATAAAACGAAGTTAAAAATTCCAAGTATCTTTTCTGTCTTCAGCCATGACTCTGTTTCAAAAATTATATATGTAATATATTTTGGTTTAAGTAGAATGCAGATTCGAAGCAGTGAAGTGACTTGGCATTTTTAATTTCGTTTTGTACTATTCCGAGTGGCAGGCGCGATTTTTTACAAGAAGACGCAGTGCAGCACAAAAGCAGAAGTCAGAAAGAAGCAAAAAAAGGTCGAAACAAATTATAACTAGCCTTATATAACATAGGATTTCCGGCCAAGCACCATGTTTTGACCTCTGATAAGGGCAAAAGTATCACTTTCATTTGATACGTAATACTGATGCCGCATTATTTTTACAAAGGGATTAATTAAACCGAAAGTGGAATTGGATCACGAAATAAGAGAATATTTTAGAATGAAGTTACAATGAGCTAAATTAAGATAAAATCTTGAAAATTAATTAAATTGAAATTAGAATTAAAATGTCATTATATTATATATATGTATATATATATATATATATTGAAGAAGTAAAAAAATAAAAATAGATAGAATTGTGTTAAGATATTCTTCACAATCATCTTTATAGAATTAGTTTTTAGGGGATTAAATAAACAATGCAGAAAGGAAGATATTTTTGCAAATTGCATTCTGTATTATTGTTGATATTTGAAAATTAGAGATATTTTAAATCTTAATGATACATTTTAAAAACCTTTTCATTGGTTCTTTAGTTTTCCGAATACCTTATTAAAAATAGAACTATATCTACAAAGTTTATAAAAATATTGATAAGTTTCAATAAGCAAATAAAAGCATGCCCAATTTTACTTTAATAATTAAAAACAAGCTTGCATTTTCAAGTTCTTTGTTTCTAAAATAGTTTCCCATTCATTGAAGATTTCATGATAATTTTCACATTCTTTATTTAAAGATTTAAAATAAAAAGAAGACACTAATTCTAAAAAAAATGAACACCAATTTTATTTTTATCGTCAAATATTTTCATGCTTAATAAATAAGAAAATACACCTTTGAAAAAATTATCAAAAAGAGATTCAAAGATAATAATGATTTATGTTTAATTAGTTTATCCTAATATTATTTTAAAATTTTAATTTAAATTCTATAGCAACAATAAAATGCAAATAAAAAAAGAACTGAAATAGCCAAAACACTCGTGAGTGTAAATTCAGCAATAACAAACAAAGCACACTTCTCTCAAACCACAGGGGGCAAAAAACTGACTATGCATTTCAATTACAGATGCTTCAACTCAGAAAGTGCCCCTCCCACCTGTAATTTCTCTGAAAGAAGAGACAATTCCGTTCTGTTTTCTTCTACAAAAAACGGCTCAGGATTTGTGGCTCTGGATTTCCTACATCCGCCAGGTTCACAGAGTTAAATTAAACCAGTACTAAAATAAAAGTTTTCAAATTATATTACCATCAATGTAATTTTCAGCTTCTTCTTTTGTTAAAAAGCTCGTAAAATCAGCTAGACCACTGCCTTTGAGAGAATTTTGTACATCAGGCTATTAAAATGAAAATATATTATTTATTGATTCCATAAAAGAGACATAAATGACAAGAATGTCTAAAGAGCAATTCAAAAATATAATGTAAATGAGTCTAAATGAAGAATTTAATTTCAATAAGTGATTTTACAGATTGAATCATATCCAGTTCTTATAAAAAATAAGTATTTCTTTTTAATGTAAGCTAACTTTGTGAACAACAGATTTTTTCTTTTTAATTTTATGAAAGTTGTTTTATAGCTATCAGCTGCCTATTATAATCATTTCTAGTTTTTTCCCCTTTTTTTTCATTTATTTTTATACATTTAATCAACAAATGCAAAGTAATTCATATTTCAAACATATCAAAAGAATTAAAACAAGATTTATTTGACTACTGTGATAATGTCTATTTGATAGTTAAATAACTATACCGACTTTAACTTCTGAGCAGCATGGCATCCCATTTTCTCATGCTGAATTAAACATCCATTGAAACCAAAATGCTGTATTAGCAAATCCCTTCAAAAACTATATGAATTAAAAATATTCTCACAGTTGTTTTTTTCCACGCCTTCTGCCTTTTTATTCGGAAGAAACCGGTAATTGTTGATAATTAACAAATTTTTTTAAATGCATTTTAATAATTGAAACAATTTCTTAACCATGAAAAAAAAAGAATAAAAATATGATTTATAATTAATCACATCCATTTTCATTTGCCAAGAAAAACCATTTCATATTTACATTGAGAGAAAAATACATCTATAAATTCCATCTAGATTATTATTCAAATAACAAATAGTTCATTATTAATAATCTGTTTTTTATGAATATGCATCTAAAATTTATGAGTATCTTTTTATTCTTTTTTGTGGAAAAGTAAGAAATGCACATCAAAATTTTATTTATTTTTTAATTTGTATTCTCTAATGTAAAATAATTTCATTAGATAATATTCAAACATTCCTATGAATGATATTTTTAAAATGAAATGCCATTGACTGAATTTGCTTTCCTCACCCATTCATAACTGATATTTTTCTCTTTTTCTTTTAAGAAAATATAAATTCTTCCAGTGTATTCAGCTGGAATAATATTTGTAGCAGATAGCCAGAATATTTGTGTAAATTATTGCACAATTAAATTAATTCTGATGACTTTGATTAATCAAGAATGTCATGTTTATTGGCAAGATTAAAAATTTATGAAAGAATTAAATGATGAATATAAAGAAAGCATGGTGGAAAGTTGTTCAAAATATCAGATAAAAAGTTTACAGAACACAGCTTGAATTCATCAATGATGCATGTATATTTATTTAAAATTAAATTTTAATTTCATTGATAAAAATGCCTTTAATTACAATTAAATGTTCAACAAAACAAAATCTAAAAATAAATAAATAAATTCATTAGAATGTTCAATAAAATGTTTTCAAAGAATAGTATGAATATCGAATAGAACAGAATATTCAATAAAACATTTTCACTTCATTATTATATTATACAAACATTAAATAATGCTTTATATAAACTAAAAGCAGAATAATACTATTTTTGCATTCCTTTTACCAAATAATCCTTTTATTAAATAATATCATTATTCTATAATGTGAAATAAATATCCGTATCATAAAATTGGATTTTAAAGAACTTGCACATGTTTCGTCACATCAAATAACAATTTAAGAAATTTTTAAAGCAGATATATGTAAGACAACATGTATACTGAATCTCTGAAATAAAATTGTTTAGTTCTTTATTCAACATATACAGATAAATATAGAGACAAATTATCTGAAAGTTAAAGAAAGAAAAATGCTTTAAATTATTCAAATTCAAAATTTACCTTTAGATGGACAAAGATCACTTTAACATTTTCATTTTTCAAACTATTTGTCAAACTTTTCATATTCTAAAAATAAAAGAAAAGTTCATGCATTTCTTTCATTTGGAATATCAGATATCTATATATGAAAAGTAACCATATTTACCAGAGACATAGTATAATCAGCAGTTGTAGTATGCTCTCCATCAATTAAAACACAGCAAACACTCTTATCAGATTGGTCTATTTGAAAAGATAAAATAATAATGTATCCAATTGCGATAGCTATATTTCTAATTAAGATATCAGCATCTTTAACTGAGTAAAAAAAATTTTTTTGCAGCAATTTCTTTATATAATTACATAGAAAAATATTATATGATAACAGATAGCACAAGTATTTTCTTATAGCAGTTTTCTTTTTGATTTCTTTTAATTATTTTTTCTGGGTGATTTTGATATTAGATTTGTTAGACAAATACCACTGCCATAAAAACAAAGTAAATACTCCAGATGAGTCAAAATTTTGTTAAATCTATGAAGGTTTATTTTAAAAATATAGAAGTTGATTTATCAAAAATATTCAGCCAATCAAATTATTAGAAACCATCTAATTTAAATTTATAGGGATTTGTTTTTCTAAGATCACTGAATTTTCATAAGAATTCAGAAAATTCACACCAATTTTTAAAAAGTAAAAAAAAAAAAATTACCTGGAACAGATTTTAATATTCTTGTTTGCAATTTTTCAGCTGATGGAAATAAAACTGTCCTGTCAGGCTTTACATACAAATAACGACAACCAAGATATGTCTAAATGAGATATATTATCAATATTAAATATATATATAAAAGTACACATTTTCAATGAAATTAAAAATCTGAAAAATTTTAAACTTCAAGTACAAAGAAAGAATTAACTGCAAATAGGAAGAATAAATTTTTATTAGAAGTTTTTTCTGCCATGATATTTGTTCATATTTATAAAATTTCTTTTACAGTTCAATGTAGTAGGTACTGAGTTTTTCAAAGGAAAAAAACACCCATAAAAAATACTATTAGAATATTTAATGTCAGTTTACCTATCTAAATTAAAAGATAAATATTTCCTCTAGCTTAAAATATTATCTTCAGAATAAAAATAAATTTAAGCATTTTAGAAACAACATTTAATATTTATGAAGAAATGCATAAAGAAATTTTTAGGAATGTAAAGAAGACGGGAACTGAAACATCAAAATAATAATAAACTAAAAAAGTATTCAAAATAAAAAAAAAATAAGATATTTGTATGTGCTACTTATGGAGGATATGGATACCATGTAACAGATGAAAAAAAAAAAAAGTTTTTTATATATATATTAAAGAATTATATATGAAAAACTTTTTTTTATATATAATTAATTAATATTGTTTAAATTGTTAAATCTAAACAATATTAAATTGTTTATTTTTATATATAAATTTAAACAAATTAATATTGTTTAATTTTATACATAATTAATTAATATTGTTTAATACTGTTTAAACATATTAAACAATATCTCTCACAAAGCATTGTATTTCACAATATAAAGAAATTTATATAATAACAAATAATATTCTAGACTTTTTTTAAATAAAAAAATATATGTACGAAAATAAAGTTACTCAATACTAAATTAATAACTAAAATAATTAATTAAAAACATTGTCATGCTTGAAGTTTCCTCCTGCTGTTCAATATACTTTCAGGCATGGTGATTAATCAATCTTTATCAGCCATTTTAATATGACTGACCTCACTTGATTATTCTTAAAGCTTGTTTCTGTCATTTATTGTTAAAAAGTTAGACTTTTATAATTTAACTCTTGATCCAAGTACAATGATTTGTGGAAAACAATAGATAAAAGATTAACAACAATATTTAATATCATAGTAATTTAATCAATATGGATTCATCAACAATACTTACAATAAAGAAATCAGAGAAACTTACACTCAAATCCCATAAATATCTAAACAAAATCCACCTTATGAAATCCAAATCATAAAGTATATTTTAAATTAATGATTTTTCATTAAATTATAAATGGTGGTGGTCAAAACAGAATATTTGATTATTACTAAGAGCTACACTGAACATAAAAAATATTTTATATTTAATTGGGAAATTGTCACCTTAACAGTAAAAGTTTTTATAATAATAACAACTTTACTACTATGAAAATTAATTTAAATAATAATATAAAAGACACGTGATTAATAATATTATCTGAAAAGTATTTACATTCCTATGACTAAAATTTTACTCAGAAAACCTATTGATTTATCAAATATTTTTGTGCAAATGCAATTTAAAATGATGCAGTCAATCTTTAAGATAATAATTCATTAATACAATTTTATATTCAAATCTTTACCTGTCGTTCTTCAATGAGGAACTTTGGTTTGGATGCTTGCAATAAAAGCAATCCTAATGAAATTGCAATGCCAATCATAATACCATACTAAAAAGAAAGTAATAATAATTAAATACATATTTACATTTTTTTTTTTTTAAGAATTAGTGTTGAATATAACAGACAATAATAAATGGGAGGATTCATCCGACTAAAGAAAAGATTTTTGGTACTATACAAATGGTGTAAATTATTCATTTAAAATTTTAAAAAAAATAATAAACATGTATGAAATTTTAAAAAATATACATGCATTTTTACAATAATCTTTTACTACAGTATTAATTAATAAATTTATTTTACAATAACCTTATTCTTATTTTTTGATTATATTTAAATAATACACATTACTTTTTTGCCAGTACATTATATAGAGTTTTATAGCTTACTATATATCTTCTATTGGTATTAAAAAGTTATCTCCATTATTTAGAAATCTAGACTTTATTCTCTTTTAATCAGAATAATTGTAATTTAAAACGGCACTAAATATAATGGAATTCTAACAACCTAGCTATCAAGAGTAAAATTTAAGTAGAATGAAGGAAGATTTCATTTCTAATATAAAATCATGGATATTTTTTAAATTCTTTATATAAAGAAATAAACTAAAATACCTCTAATCCTAAAATGAATGATAAAATGAAGGTAGCACCAAATGGTAAAAGATCCAGTTCTGTTTTGGGAGGAGACAAGAAGAAAAAAAGCAATAATTAATTTATGTGTATATGTATTTATATTAGGCACTTACTATGTGTATATAAAAAAAGAAACAACAAGATGCATCACAAATTGCGATTAAAAATAATGCAAATGGTTATAAATGAAATGATTATACCATATGACAGAATTTTGATCAAATTCAAGCAATAGCTGCTAACATAGATATTATTTGTGTGCAGTTTCAAATTCAATAGACAAAAATTAATGAAACAGAAAGAGCATGCATGGGAAGCTAAAACAGCTTTTGAAAATATGTAAATAAAAGCACAAAATATTATTAGTAAATGCAGAAATGTAAATCTACATATATGCAATGCATCTAATAAGACCAGAGCTATAAAAATATTTGAAAAAAAAACATTGAACAAAATTTTGACAAATAACTAATAAGCAAAAGAATTTTTTAAAGTTTTGTATAATTTTGAAGAGAAATAGAAAGATTGATATAAACAACAATTTTTCAAGATATATAATACTGTATTAATCAAACCATAAAAGAGGAAGTTACTACACACAAGCTTATGTGAAAAAAGTAATAAGTGTAAAATGCAAATGACAGATCATAAAACTAAACTGAGAAAAAAATTAATTTTGAAATAACGTGTAATTACTAATAATAATTTAATAAATTGTTTAAGTAATCAGTATTAATTGCCGAGAATAAATACAATATTTTCAGTAATTGCATTTATAATAATTGCAAATTTTTTAACACATTGTGATACATATATTTTAAAAACAAAGATTTATTTCCAAAATCAATTATTTCTTTTTTAATGATGATATAACTTTAAATGAACTAAATTCATATAACTGTATAGACATATATTTTACAAAGAAATATTTTTTTTCCAAAAATGCATTTAATCATTTACTCTTTTTTTGGTAAAGCCAAACTAATCCCAAATGTGAACAAATTTTATAAATCTGAAAACCAGCTTCTTATTCGCAATGAATTAAGTATTTATTACTTTTAGGCTCAGTATTTTTAAAAAAATAATTTATTATTATTTAAACCTTTAGGCACAATCAGATAATAAATCAGCGATTGAAGAGAAAAATTAAATTACACTTTTTAATCTTTTTCCCTTATCCATACCAAAGACATTAGGAAATATCAGATAGCGTACAAAGAGCATAAGAAAACTTACTATTTGTCCTCCACATAAGGATAACATCTTCATAATGTACCATATTGAGCACAGAAATGAATATAAGAGCAGACAATGAAGCTTTGGGGATGAATCTAAAATATGGAGACATGAATCCTAAGGCTAACAGCACAAGACTACCTATAAATAAAATGTATATTTATCATTAAGCTTCAAACAAATTTTAGAGGGGCCAAATATTTTTATATGAAAAAGAAAAATACCTGTAACTACACCACCAGCTGTAGTACGAACACCACTGCTATAATTTATGGCAGTTCTGAAAAAATGCAATAGAAGGTTTTTCCTATATTGCTATACAATAAAAGTTTATAAATGATTTTCTTTTAAATCATATTTAAGTTTTGATAAAAATAATTTCACCAATTTCTAGCTTACTTCAACTGATACATAATTGTGTTAAATTAAAACAAAATATTTAACATAAGAAGAGTGATAGCTAAAAATTAAATAATAAAAAATATTGAAGATCAGCTATTCTGAAATTAAATTATTAGAGTGAACAGATATTCTATTCCGAGTTAATTACAAAATTGATAAACAGCAGTTATTTAAATAAAATGTGCTGACTATCAAATTAATACTAAATAATTCAAAATGAATAAAAACAAAATATTTCATAGGAATAAGTTGTACTCTAAAGGAAATATAAAAGCTCATATAATACTTAAAAAACAATATTTAGATTAAAACTGTATGAATCAACAACAAAAAAGTTTTCTATTTTAAAAGGTAACTTTTTCTTTATGTTTATAAAGCCTTGTTTTAAAACTTTGGAGTTCAATGAATTATTATTATATTATTTTTTTATGAAATTTGATTACTGAGAACTTTCTGAAGCTTATTTTACAAATTTTTCTCATAACTACTATAATTTCACTAGAACTTTTTTTGTGAATTTCAACATACGCATCTTATTTCATAAAATTCAACCACTCAATTCAATAAACAAATCTTCAGAATAAAAAATTGACAAACAAATGTCTTATCTAAAACTATTTCTGATTATACAAGTCAAATATTTAAATGCATCAATATGCAATTAATAATATTTGAGTCAGTTCATAAAGGAAAAATAAAGTACTTAGCTATAAATTTTAATAATATTTTAGGAGGATGTTATAAATATTAATACTGTTGTTATTGAGGATGCTTTTAGCAAGTAAATTGCTAGGTTTAATAAGATAATACATCATGATACTTACTTTAATAGTTCTTTTAATCATCACAATAAAAATTAAAATAACAGCATTAAAAATGATCTCATAAATTATTCTTATTAATCTTCTCTATAAGAAATTTTCTTCAATATATAAAATTTTATTTACAATTGTCAACAACAGTAAAAGAATTCCTTACCTAGAAAAGCTACCAGTTGCAGGATATGAAGAAACAAATGATCCCATAATGTTACAAACACCTATAAAATTTATATTTGTATTAATTATGGTAACAAAACATGAATTTTACCCAATAAATATTAGCAAATGTAAACTTACCAAATGCAATCATTTCTTGTGTAGCATCTATCTTCTTACCCTTTGCTAAGAAAAAAACAACAACATTATAGAAAACATATAAAAAGGCAGAAAATACATTGTTTGAAATGACAAAGAAATATATTAAAAACAGTAAAAGTTTAAGGAGATTTTTTTAATACATACGGTTTAATTTTTTTCTTCTGAATAGTTTAATCTTTTTAAAAGACATTCAAGCATACAAATAATTGTACTAAATCTACAGAATAATCAATTAGAGTGATTTGCTCTCCTTATTACTCTTTTATTTTTTCAGATAATGGAAATTAACAAGATTGTTATCGAAGTGAATTGATTTTTTAATGAATTATTCTAGCAGTCAATTTGATATGAAGAAGAGTTATATTTAGAATTTTTTAAAAGACATTTCTGCATCTGTATTTTATTACATAGTAGTTACACAAAATTACCTAGATCTTCCAAAAATATCTCTTAGGCAGCTTTTAAATGAAAAGCAATTCCAATAAATCAATATTAGTAACTTGAATTTTTATTTTATACTAACAATGTCATATATAGAATATTTCAGATAAAAATTATATTATAGAAAAGGCCAACTTATTTTAGAATGAAATCATTTCCAAACAAAATTAGATTTTTAATAATACCACCATGAATTCTTAATTTTTGATAGACAATGTTCATACCTTTAGCATTATTTTATTCATATATAATTTCTAAAAATAATAATATCAAATAATTTTGTAAAATTCAACTATAATAAAATAATCTAATTCATGATTATTGCAGAAACTTTATCAAATGATAATACCTTATTCATAAAATAAAATAATGAATACTTTTTAAATAATGTTTAATAATTACTGAAGTAAAGACATTAATTAACCAGAATATTAAAGTAGAATCCTATATTTTTCACCCAAAAAAATGTAAATTATGAAAAACATTTTTTTAACTATTTACAACTAGCATTAAAAATTTGCATTGTAATTAATTTGAATTTCCGGTGATTATGTTGATTTGTTTCATTTATGGAAATAGATCACTATGGCAAAGCATATAAATCTTTTTCCACAAATCTCTCTTTGAGGATTGTGTAATTCATATTTATAAAATTGAACTGAACTCTCAGAAACTCATCTCCGTCTTCAAACTAGACAAAAAGGAATTATTTTAAGTTGTATTTTAATAAATTTTAAAATTCTTATTTGAGAAACATCTTATTAAATCTTGACTTTTTTCATTTACATGAAAAGAATTGGCATGAGCTTTCTAAGATTTAAATAGTAATGATTATTAAAAATTTCCTCATAAGTTTTAAAACATGATTATTTACTTTTTTCATTCACAGTAAAATAATTTTATTTTAATGGTATTACAAACAATTAATTTTACAAACTTATTACATCAAATTACATCATATTATTTATTGTTTTTTATCTAACACATTTACATGAGAGTAGAAATATTCCAACCAATTCAATTTAAAACACATAAAGATAAATTATTTTTTAAAAAATGGATAAAATTTAAATTTAGGTAATGAGTTGAAAGTTCAATGAAATAGAAAATAGAGAAAGGAGTGCAAATACAATTTATTTTTAAAATATGTAGTAAAATAAATCTCACAGAAAGATTTTGCAATAGCTATTGCCTCCAATAAGCACAACAAAGGGATAATGATAAGTCCTGTACCCATATCCTGAAAACAAGATGATATTAATTAAATTAAATTAATTATAGTAAAAGTACTGAGCTATTATGGATAAAAATATTTGTATAATAATAAATAAACATTTAATAACTATATATATGTAACATTTTTGTGGCAGCAGAGGGCAGCTCTGAAGACATAGAGGAGACGTTGTATTTTTAATTTCGTTTTATTCTCTTTCGGGTGGTATGCATGATTATTTACAAAGAAGGCGCAGCTCGGCACAAAAGCAGAAGTAAGAAAAAGGGACAAAACAAAAAATCACTAGTCTTATATAACATGGGATTTCCAGCCACGTGGCTACTGAATACATGTGTTGACCTTTGTCAAGGGCAATGAAGGGATCGCTTTCATTTGATACGTAGTACTGATGCCGCATTATTTTTACAAAGGAATTATTTAAACCGAAAGTAGAATTAGATCAGGAAATATGAGAATATTTTACTATGGGCTGAATGAAGATGAAGTTTTGGAAATTAAATTGGATTAAATTAAGAGTTTAAAATATCATTACATATATATATACAGGGTCTTGCCGAATTCGACCTACAAATTCAGAGCGGTGATAGTAGGCATCAAGAGGATAAAGAATCACCATACAACATGAGGTCCCAAACGATGTTTAATAGGTGAAAATCACAAAAATATAGAGAAGCAGAACTGTTGGAAACTGTAAAGAATTAATAAAAAAATAACAAATGGTGTTTCAACTGTGAATTTTTTTTAAAGTGAAAGCACATTCTTAAAAGTTTTTTTCATGCTGGTAACATGTAGATATGATGATCTAGGGGGTTGTAAATTACTAAAAACGGAAAAATAGTTTAGAACCCATATTTTCAAGAATATTTAAAACACCCACATACACACACAAAAAAAGCTTGAAAATGTAAGGAATTTTGTAGATATGATATGATATATAATATATTCTATAATTTGATATAAAAATGTAGTGTGAGAACTGGGGAGTTTTAAAGATATTCAAGAAAAACTGAAATGGGAACCCGAAAACATTGCTGCAACATCAGTACCGATGTTCGTAGAGAGCGTTGTCAAATTTGAAGAATAAATTCAGAGCAAGGATAATAAGCATTAAGTAGATGAAAATTTACTAGAAAACATAGGGTCGCAGTTAACGCTTTTCAATAAAAATCTCAAATCGGGTGGAGTTCACACGCTGGATGCTTGATGCCACGCAGAAAGATGCACATTTTTCTGCTAGTTTTATTCTTAGAAGAAGCTTGCTTTACGAGAGAAGGTGTCTTCTCGAAAAGCAGCACAAAATGCGAATATTTTGTCATTCAAAAATCCCGACATCACTATCTCGTCGCACGTACAACATACATTTGATATTAAAATTAGGGCAGAGTCATCTATTTGGACATATCTTCTTCTCAAACGCCTCAGCGACATCAAGTACCTTGTTTTCTTCCAGCACGTTCCTCCCGATTTACTGCAGGGAACACCGACAATTGTAGGTCAGAAGATTTGGTTAATGCATGATGGAGCACCAGCAGATTTTAGTTACATTCGTGAAATCTGACTTGTTGTTTGTGAATGAAGTTTAACGACCATCAATTGCAATGCTCATTAATGAATACTCCTCGCTTCTTTTATTTTTCTCGAACGCATGAAAAATTTACACACGAGAAGACTTTTTCGATTTTTCGAAAAAGTCTCGATTACCTTTCTTAATCCTCGCATTCATAGGGCCATTCTCTTCGCCAGGCTCATTGTCTTTAAGACGTCTGTTTTTGTGATTTTCCCTGAATAAACGTTACCTGCGCTCTATGTTTTCTGGTAATTTTTCATCTACTTAATGCCTATTATCCTTGCTCTGAATTTATCTTTCGAAATTGACAACGCTCTCTGAGAACATCGGTACTGATGTTGCAGCGATGTTTTCGGGTTTCCTTTTCAGTTTTTCTTGAATATCTTTAAAACTCCGCAGTTCTCACACTACACACTTATATCAAATTACAGAATATAAAATTTCTTACATTTTCAAACTTTTTATTTTTCTTCAAGTTTTAATATTTTTGCAAATATGGGTTCTAAATTATTTTTTCGTTTTCAGTTATTTACGACCCTCTAGATCATTAAATCCACATGTTACCAACATGAAAAAAAAAAATGCTAAGAATGTACTTTCACTTAAAAAAACATCATAGTTAAAACACCATTTATAATTTTTTTTGTTAATTTTTTTAAAGTTTCCAACAGTTTTTGTACTCCCTATATTTTTGCAATTTTCACTTACTAAACGTCGTATGGGACCCTATGTTGTATGGTGATTCTTTATCCTGTTGATGCCTACTATCACCTCTCTGAATTTGTCGGTCTAATTCGGCAACATCCCGTATGTATATTATATACAAGGTGTTACCGAATTCAACCGAAAAATTCAGAGAGGTGATAGTAGGCATCAAGAGGATAAAGAATCACCATACAACATGGGGTACTAAACGACGTTTAGGAGGTGAAAATCACAAAAATATGGGAAGTCGGAGAACTTTTGAAAATTGTAAAAATTAATAAAAAAAATAATAAATGGTGTTTCAACTATGAATTTTTTTAAAGTGAAAGCACGTTCTTAAAGACTATTTTTTATGTTAGTAACATGCCGATTTGATGAACTAGGGGGTCGTAAATTATTGAAAACGAAAAAGTAGTTTAGAACCCTTGTCTGCAAAAATATTAAAACTTTAAGAAAAATAAAAGCTTGAAAGTATAAAGAATTTCATACTCTTTCATTTGATATAAGTCTGTAGTGTGAAAACTGAGGAGGTTTTAAGATATTCAAGTAAAACTAAAATATTTTCCAGGAAACATCGCTGCAACATCGGCAGAAGCGGCACATCGATGTTTACAGAAGGTGTAGCCAAATTCGAAAGGTAAATTTAGAGAAGTGATAGTAGGCATTAAGGAAATGAAAAATTATCATAAAACATAGGATCGCAAGAGATGTTTATTCTGAGAAAATCGTAAAAACAGACATCGTAGAGACAATTAGCCTGGCGAAGAGAATGGCCCTATTAATGCTAGGATTTGGAACAAGGTAGTCGAGTGGAAGGCGTTTTCTCGTATGTAAATTTTCCATGCGTTCGGGGAATATAAAAGCAGCTTGTATTCATTAAAGAACAGTGTAAAATTGATAGTCGATAAGTTTCATTCGCAAATAACATGTCTCATTTCAGGAATGACGAATATGTGGATATGCATTTAATTTACGACCGAGCGGATGGTAATGGACGGCTAGCACAAAGAATATACCAATAGCAATATCCAAGTAGGCGTTGTCCACATCACAGTACCTTTGCAAATATTGATCGACGTTTGCTGGAGACAGAATCCTTCAAAATAACGAGGCCAAATGCAGGGCAAGAACGCAGTGCGCGCACATCTGAAACAGAAAACCAAGTTTTGCAGCGCTTTGCCGATATCCCATCGACAAGTACGCGATAAGTTGCAGCTGAATTGGTTATTCGGCACGAAATGATGTGGAAAGTAATGCGGGCTGAAACCATGTACCCCTTCCACTTGCCAAAAGTTCAACTCCTATGCGATGACGATTTCCCACGTCGGATGGTGTTCGCACGTTGGATGCTTGGTGCCACACAGGAAGATGCACTCTTTCCTGCAAGAATTCTACTCTCAGATAAAGCTTGCTTTACTAGAGAGGGTCTTCAGCACGCACAATGCACATATTTGGTCATCCCAAAATCCCCATATCACTATCTCGTCGAACGTGCAACACAAATTTAGTATTAACATCTGGGCAGGAATTCTCGGAGATAATCTGTTGGGAGCGTATCTTATGCCTGAACGCTTCAGTGGCGCAAGGTACCTTTTTTTCTTGCAGCACATCCTTCCGGATTTACTGCAGGAAATACCGGCCATTGCACACCAGAACATGTGGTTAATGCATGGTGATGCACCAGCGCATTTTTTGAATTATGTGCCTAACTAACTAGATAATACATATCCTGGGACGTGGATTGGACGTGGCGGACCTGTTGATTGGCCTCCAAGTTTCCCGGACCTTCAATCCGGGAATTCTTCTTCTGGGGCCATATAAAATATTTTGTTTATCAGACACCTTTGGATACATTAAAAGATCTCGTAGCACGGATCGTCGTCGCTACTGGAGAAATCGCAAGCACACTTGGTATGTTTGAGCGCGTCCGGTGGTCCTTTAAATGTCGTTTTCGGTTGTGTAATGACCTTCGCGGTCGCAACATTGAATGATTTTTATAAAAGTTTTTCATCGTCTCTTTTCTTATGTTAAAATGTCTGTGCTGTAAATGTATGCTGTATCTGTATTCCACCAAAAAAATTTTCCCCGTCGTTTGCAACTTTATATTTTTTTGGAAATTATTATCGCCTTGATACCCGCTATCACTCCTCAGAATTCTTCGGTAGAATTTTGCAATATCTTCTGTAAACATAGGTGCCGATGTTGCAGCGATGTTTCCTGGCAAACATTTTAGTTTTTCTTGAATATCTTAAAACCTCCTCAGTTTTCACACTACAGACTTATTAAAGAGTATAAAATTAATTAGTATAAAACAATTAAAGAGTATAGAGACAATTAAAGAGTATAAAATTCCTTATATTTGCAAGCTTTTATTTTTCTTAAAGTTTTAATATTTTGCATATAAGGGTTCTAAACTACTTTTTAATTTTCAATAATTTACGCTCCCCTGGTTCATCATGTCAGATACATGAAAAACAGCCTTTAAGAATGTGCTTTCACTTAAAAAAATTCATAGTTGAAACACCATTTTTATTTTTTTATTAATTTTTTACAGTTTCCAAAAGTTCTCCGACTCTCTATATTTTTGTGATTTTCACCCCCTAAACGTCGTTTAGGACCTCTTAGGTGATTCTTTATCCTCTGGGTGCCTGCTATCACCCCTATGAATTTGTCGGTCGAATTCGGCAACACCCTGTATCTAAACACACACATAAAGAAGATTTGTAGACAATTATGAAATGAAAATTGATGAATAAGAATATTGATTTAATTCTTTTGGAATTCAAATACTTTATTTGTTGAAGGTAAGAATTTGTCACAATATTAAAAATTATAAATAACAACATAAACTGATTAATGTGGCAGTTCTTATAAAAAAATAAGTATTATGCTATTTCAAAAAGGTGGAACAAATCAAATAAAATGCTATTTTCATCAGTTGTATGAGATATCTATATTAAATTAATTCCATTCTAAAAGACAGTGAATCCGGCTGATCTATACAATAACAAAAATGCAAACTTTGCATCAGAGCCAACTCTCAAAATTATATTAGCAATATAAAAATGCAAAAGTTTTTATTTTAAACTGAGTTGAAAGTAAAAAATGAATTTTTGTATCAAAGAAAAGGTAATATAAAAGTAATACCTGAACAATGTCAATAAAACTTTTATCAATAGTTTCATTTGTGATATTATTAAAATAATGAAGTGAAAATATTGGGAATTCAAATGGTGGCAATCCAGCCTTGACTTCATGAGTAAGAGTCAGCTCATCAATGTTGTATGATATAAGAATTGCAGCAACACCAGCACATGACAGTACAAGTAGAGCATTCCTAGCTAAAGAAACAATAGTATAAGCAAATGCATTCACATAAAAATTTAACATGTCCAAAAGTTTATCTGCTTCTGTTTTCATCATAACTTTTTTACAAAGCAATAAAAAATTAACTAATAAATTTAAGAAAGAGTCATAAAAAAGCCATTCACAAGATAGATGTTTTAGATGTTAAATGCAAATTTTAAAAAAATAATATGGAAATACCTTTTTAAAAAGATCACAACAAATAAAATAAATTTTTATTCTGCCCACTTAGAAGTTGAAAACCATTATCTCGCATTTCCTTAAATTCATTTCATATTAAATTCAAATTCTTTTGTTTTTAAGCTGTTTAACTTTAGCTCAATAACAAACAGCCACAAGAAATAACCAATTTCAATAAGCCTATGTTTTGATTTTTCTTAAAAATCCCTATATTTAGTATATGATGAATTCTTGTTGCATAACAGATACCAATACCTACATATTTTCACTTCAGATAACTGAATTAGCAATGAATAAAATCATAGCAGTGATTTCACAGTAATGTTAGTGAAATAAATATTGAAATATAGCAACTAAACAAGATAAGATGCATATGAGGAAAATTTCACCAGTTATTTAAACAATCAACATACATCTCTAGTTATCTTTATGAGAAGTTGAGCTCATAGCAATAAAGCTTCTGATTCATTTGTATGATGACACTGTTCTTAAAAGGCAGGATACAGACTATTGTGTGATCGAGTGATTACCGCCATAAACATTCATTATAAAATTTCAACCAGATTTTGATATAATTGATTGATTCAACTATTTGTAATAGACTAATCAAATAATTCACGTTGATAACAAGTTTTTAATAAATATATAACAATTTTGTTGGCATTAAGTAAGAAATATTGATTAAACATTTAATAGCTAATTGAAGTTCAACATTTTAATTAAAAATGTATACATGATATGAATTCTAATTAAATACCTAATATATCTAAATAAAAGTTCTTGAATGTTTTTTCTGCTAATTTATTTATCCATTAAAAATTTACAACAGTAAAATTATACAATAATTTATTTTCCAGGTAATGTTTAATGACAATTTACAAAGCATTTGCATATGCAACTGACATAAAATGATAAAATAAATCTAACAAATAATCAAAGTTCTGGATATTTTATAGAAAAATATTTTATATATAAATTTATTATACTTATATGTACATAAAGCATGCTTTTAAGAAACATTTTAAAGTTCATTAAAATTTGTTATTCTTCATAATTTTTGTAATATTCAAGAGAACAGTAATATTTTTATATTTTCTTAACATTTCTTTATTCAAGTCACGTTGAGCATAGAATAGTATAACTGAACAGGAAGACAGAGAGCAGGAAAGAAAGAGTAAATTGGTATTTATACAGAATTTGCATACACAGTATTTTGATTCTTCAGGGAAAATATAGCCTGAAAATAAGAGCTACAGTGAAGATGGAGTTTGAGTGATTAGAAAGTTATTTTTAGAATGCAGTTGTTAATTTATCTCAGATTAATTAGAAATTATTACACAAGCATAATCAATAATAATAAGAAATATACAATCATAATTTAATATATTTTGCTCTGTATATGATAATCTTCCTGTGTATTGGAAATTATGCTCTTTGTTCATCTATCTCAGGATAATCAGATAACATGTAACATGGTTATCTTGTTACCCTATTTTTGTATAATTAATGATTATAATAATAATATATTTAATTTTTAAACAAACTGGAATATTCCCTTTCAACTTTTATTTGACAATAACAGTAAGGTAAAAATATATTGAAACAGATTTTAAATATTGCTTAAATTGCAAAAATAAAACTGCTGTATAGTTAGTTTTTCATAGTTTTTGTTTTGAAAATGCAAAGAAAAAATAAAGAGAGAAAAATCAGTATCTGAATGACAAAACTAATAAAGGAAAGCCCTATTACAACAGAAAATACAATTTTAAAATACAAAAATAAAGAGGGAAAATAATGAGGCAAACTTTTTTAAATTAGTAAACAAATGATAATAAGAGTAAAAAAAAAAAAAAAAAAAAAAAAAGGGAAAAGTAAACAGAGGGGAAAAAAAGAATATTACAAAAGTTCCCATAAAAAATGTCAAATTTTTGAAATATACTTACCAATGCTCATTGTTTTCAGCAGAATTTCTAATATCCTTTGAGCTTTTGAACCACAGCAAGAAAGTTTCAAAGAGGTACAATACTACAAAATATATTCAAGTCTCTAAGCAAGAGTACAATTCATTATTTCCAGGAATTTCAGAAAATGAAGAATGTATATAATGAAGATGAAAATGATAGAAATACTTTTAAGTTAAACAATTGATTTGAAAATGAAATAGCTTACTTTAGAAATAAATAAAAAATAATTTACAATAATTTTTTAGATATTTATGATCGACATATTTACATATGTAATTTATAATTTAATTTAATACACTTATCTTTATAAAGAAATCAACAGAAAATATAACAATTGCATAAATGAAAATATCAATAAGTACTTAAAAAACACTCAGTTTATTTTCAAAAGTCTTTGTGAATTTTTATGTACTCACTTTTAACATAAAAAGAAAAGCTATGCTGCAAAATCCCATTGTCATATCCCAATATCTAAAATAAATTTAAATATATATATATTAATTAATATATATAAAAAAAGCTGAAAAATTGAAATAAATAAATAAAATATATCAATGCCCCTCCCACATCTAACTTGGTAATAATAAAATTAAAAATCAAAACACAAATAATAATTTTATCAATAAATATTTTTTATAAATTTTAAAAGTCAGCATATTTTTATATGACATCTTAATATCCTGAAAGTAACTGATTAGATTTTATTATACACTTGAATACAATGAAAAGCAATAATTCAAATATGTATATAACAAATCCTTTACATACAATGATAATTACTACCATATATCTCTTTTACACAATACATTCATTTAATATATGGGATTGTGAGATATTAAATATCTATTAGCATTATTCACAATGAGAAAAATATCTAATAATGATATAAAATGAATAATTTTATTAATTTTGATACTTCAAAGGAAAGATTTAATAAATCTATCAACTTTATTATGGTTGTATATAAAAATTCATATATTTCAGTAACCATTTAAAAAAGATTTTGTAAAAGATTAAACCATCTCTTAATCATTCCTGAGGGTCTATCATTTTTTTATCACTATTAAATAAAAGGATTTTTTTTCTTCAGAAACATGCATTCACAAATAAATAAAACTAAGCAATATAATATAATGTGTTTAATTAGATAGGGTCACCATTTTTTCAATAGCAATAAACATATATTAAAATATTTATTTGAAGAAAAAATTTCAAAAAAAAAAAACTACAAGTTATAGACAGAAATTTCCACTATCAGTAAAAATACATATATGAAGTTAAATAAATGAAATTTGATTACCTTATATTTCCTTGACTTATTCCAGAAAAAAAATGATAAACATCATCAATGAATCCATCCGATTTAGAACTCATGCCAAAAATACCCTAAAACAAATTTAAAACATTAAAGAATTTTTTCATATAAACACAGACACTCCAGTAATACAAACACAGACACTCCAGTTCATAATCAGACTTAGTTTGAAAACAAAGAAATCAAACTAAAATACATTTTCATAAAAACCAGTATATACTTTAAACAAAAAACAGTATTTATACATATTCATATTTGTAAATAATAACATAAACATTTAAAAATATAATAAGAATAAAAGAGAGGAAAATAAGAAAAATAGCTTGCAGTGTAATTTTGATTCTATTGAAAAAGGAAGATGCTGTTAATTAGTCATTGTAAGAATTACCAATTAAAATAAAAGAAACATTTAAAATGTTCAATAGAATTTCAAATAATGATAATTTATTAGAAACTGCAGCATATTTTCAATAATATGTAATGGTAAATATGATTAATCTAGTGATTAATCAGTATACCACATTATAATTACAGGTGATTATTCATTATCACCACTAAACTTATTAATAATTATGAAAAATCAACAGTAATTATATGCAATCACCAGTTTATTACATTTAGTATAATACACATAAATATTGTAATTAGCGAACACAATTTATAAATATCTACATTAATTTTTTTTGAAGTTTTATATATTAAATAAGTAATATAAGCTCATCAAAATAAAGACTAACATACAGAAATTTGTGTAGTAGCTATTGTAATAGCTGCTGCAGATGTAAATCCACTCACAACTGATGATGATATGAATGTGACTAGGAAACCTGAAAGAAATTAAGAATTGCACTCAAACATTGAAACAAATAGAAAAAAAATGTGCACCTTTAAAGAAATTTATAAAATTTAAACATCATAGTCTCCATTTCATATATGCACACAGTGAAAAATATCAAAAATTTAAATTTCTTTTTATAATGAAATTATTCTATAAATGAATGAGAAATTGAAGAAGGTAGGGAAAGGATATAGAAAATGAAGGGAGATAAACTTAGTGGCTTTCTAAGATCGAGTTACGAACATAAAATTTCAATATATATTCAATATATTGTCAAAATTACTCCTATAAAAGAGGTCTCGCAATTCTCTTAAAATAATGGAATTATGAATGACTTTGGTTCTCAGAAAATGTGTTCTTACATGGAAAACAAACCTGTTGACATTTTTGAGAATCTGATTTTGATACAAACTGCCAAATATACTTATTTGAATCAGAATATATATATATATATATATATATATATATATATATACTCGTCTTTTACATCAGGTAACCAGGATGCACTGGATATGAATGATTATTTTACAGAATTTCCAGATAATCCTTTTTTTGTGTTAGAATAAATATATTATTCAGAAATTAATTTTATTGTATTAGATAGGTGTTATAACAGAATACAGAACACTGATATACCATATGTTTGGAAATCATTCTGTGTCTCATATTAATAGGCAATAGAATAATAAAAGAATAATATCAAGAGACAATAAAATAATAATAGTTTTCTAAAAAATTCTTTTACTTAATAGGCCTACTTCAGGTTCTAATCTAATATAGAGAGATTAAGCTGTCAATATACATTTGTCTTGCTGTTGAAAATAGTATTTTAATTGTTGGCAAAGAAAAAATATAAGCATAAACTAAAACTTCACCCCACTTCCGAAAAGTAGGTAAGTTAAACTTAAATTTTTTTTTTAATTGTTTGAAAATTTGTATGTATCTTTAACTATTTGAAATTATGTCAGATTTTTATTGCACAGAATTTTTCCAGGTGTTTGAATCAAAATACAATCAATTCAATTTATAATTAAATATTTAAATGTACTGTTAAAAAAAATCATCCCTTCTAGGACTGTTCTATTGTTAGCAACTCACTAAAACAGAAAAATAAATAAGTAAAAGATCACAATAAGAAATATTCAGAAAAAGAATTTATAAAAATACACCTGGTTCAGAATAAATTAGCACATTGCAGATAACTACATTCAAATCAAAATTTTTAGCTGGTTGAAATGAGTTTTATTCTAAATATAATTATTAATTTTTATATTAAATCTCTATTAATTTAATAAATAGTAACTATTTAAGAGCTATGATAATAATAATAATCAGTATAGCATGCATTATATTTATTAAAATCGTAGTGCCCATTCAAGAAATAATGAAAATGGAAAAGGTAACTATTTATTGGAGCTCCAAAGCATTTACTGTAGTTGTTATGAAATTTATTCCAATAAAACATCAAACAGCCAGTATTATTTGTGTAAAAATGGAAGGATTTTTTTGATAAGTTAATAGTTAGCCAGAATAGTTGTCAATATCCAACAAAAATTATTTTCATGAAGTTTTCTTTGTTTTACCAAATAAGATAAAATTATTTGGGAAAAGGTTCAGATTATAGGGGGAGATGATTGGGCACATCCACTTAAATTCTAATGTGTTCTTGGGCATTATAGGCAAAACTTCCAATGGAAATTTTCCAAACTTATTTATCTGAATTGTCTATAGCCCTTTTGTCTTTTTCTTACTTCCATATTTTGATCTCATTCGCTACTTCAAACTTGATAGAAGCATCTAACTCATTTGGATCATGCAATAGGGAGATTGTTTCATTTCAGAAAAGATATTCCTGGGCTAGTTTCTTTCTATAGTCACAATCTGATCTTTCCACAGTTCCTTAAAATTAAATGTCCATTAATCCAAATTGCTCTACAACACTTCTGTGATAAAATCATAATAATGTAAAGCTTTTAGAATAATGTGAAATACTACATATTTTTTTATTAATAGGGATGATACTTCAGAGACTTCTGGCCTTTGATTGATTATTTACAGAACCATCCTTATTGAACAAAATATAAATATAATATTCAAAATTACAAGCTACAAAATTCTTACCTAAATTAAGAACACCCATTAACAATTGAATACAGCCAGAAAGGAATGTGAGCAAAATAACGTATACCACTCCACCAGATGCAGAATGTTCTGCAGTCATGAGAGACATAATGGCAGTTGGTCCAATTGTCAGATCTTTACAGCTTCCAAAAATTGTATACATGAAACAGCCCATAAAGGCTGTATACAAGCCATACTAAAATAATATTATACATATATATAATATATATATCACAGAGTTAATCATTTTATAATGTTCTAGCATATTAATATTTAAAAGAAGAAAAAATAAATAAATTAGAAAGAAAAGTTGATATGAAGGAAGATTTGATTCTATAAACAATACTTGATTATTTATATTTTACACATTTATTAATGATTTGGATTTGAAATTTTTTTCCTTCATTTTGTATCTGAAAACATACATGATTCACTTTACACACAATTGATATTTGTTTCAGTAAATAGGGGTTATCAGTGTGAATAAATGGCTACCATGCTGTGCTTTTTATATGTTAATTCAAATGTAGTAACAAGAATATTTAATTAATTTTTATCTATTTTGTGCAAAAAAAATTTTTTTACAACAAAATTGGTTAAAAAATATTGTTTCAGAAAAAAAAATCTTATATGAAGTGAGGTGAAATTCTGGAAATTATTGCTACATGTTTAAAATATGAAGCTATAGTTATAGAGAAACATTAACATTTTTTTTTTCTATTTTCATTTCATTCACCTTGTTTGGCTTTAAAAGTACCATTTTGATTGAAAACACATATCATTCATTCATATTTAGAATATATATAAAAACAAGAAATGACTGATAGAGTGAAAAAAAAAAAAAGAAGGAAATTTTTAGAAGACACATATCTGGTTCGTTTAGATTTATTTTCCATATGGAAATTGAGACTACATATGAAAAGTTGCAAGACTACCTTCTCCAGTTATAAGTGTTACAGTAAAATTTTAATATCATGTCATGAAGAAATATACAAAGATTGAAATCCAGGGATTGAAGAAAAAATTTTCTTCTTCAACATAGTTCCAACATAGAAATATTAATTCAAGAATTCTAAATTTTTATTATAGTAAGAAAGAACATTAAATTTACAAGAACAGATATTCATTAAAGATTTTACATTTTAGCAAAATAAGAAGCTTAAGAAAAATTGATTAATAACTAAATCTTTTGTTAGTTACACAATAAATGTAGGGAAAATAGTATAAACAATTTGAATGGGCAGTTCAATGCTTAATTTGAAATAGGAATGGCAATTATTAATTGCTAATTTATTTAAAGTATCATTTAATATTTCTAAGAGACTGAAGATCAATCATTTAATACTTTTACATGCATTTAAATATTTGGATTAGTCTCTAGAGAATATATTGTTATTTACATCAATTATATTATTTTTATGCTACCGAGAATTAAAATCTTTGGATTGGATCATATTTAGAATATTATATTAACAGTTTTAAAGAAGTTTATTTATTATGAATTAAAATTATCATTATATTTTTATGACTTTTTTTATTAACACAAAATATGCAATGATGTATATATTATATTGTAAAAATAATTAATATTCTCTTAATAATTATATTAATTATAACTGATAGAATTACAAAGAATAAATGCAAATACATATTTAAACTCTTTTTTCAAAAAGTTCATATTAGTAAGTCAATCAAAAAGCTGTAAAAAAATATAATACCTGTGGTGGTAAATTAGCTAATGATGCCAATGCTAAGCCTTGAGGAATGACAGTAAGTGCAACTGTCATTCCAGCAATCAAATCCCCTTTCAGATCTTCTATACTGTATTTTGGCAACCACTCTATGATAGGTAGCCTTCTTTTTAAAAGATCTAATGTACATTTTCTGGAGCACCAGCCTACTGCTCGAGTATAGGATGATACAGAACTCTGCAAAGGTTTTGTTTCACTTGCATCTTTACTGTCACCTAGAGAAAGAAAAAAAAAATTCTTTTTTTATTATTCAATTCAATATAATTGCACTACTTTTGCAAGAATAAAATTCTTTAATTTCTTTTAGTATTATGAGATATTTTAATCAAATTAAGTATAATAAAATATACACTGATCAATTTTTAATTTCTAAAATGCAATATTTCCAACAAGATCTTTAATATTGTTTCAGTTGATATGATGAGTAGCAAAATTTCTCAGTGAGTTTGAGGTTCTGTAAGTAAGATCAATCATATATACACAAGCTATCCTACAATAATATTCAGTAAAAGTAGATAATACTTATAATTGTTTCATAAAGTAATACAGTTGTTTTATGTAAATAGACACACTTTTGTTCCTGCCAAAAGGTTAGACAAGGATCACTTAATATTTATTATTTCATGCCAATGAATTCTGGGTTTTTCTAAAATTAATCTAAAATTTCAAAGCAATATGAGTGTTGCATGGAAGGACAAAATAATTTTCAACTGTAATCAAATGCAGAAACAATAACCATAACTACATTATATTCTCCCAATGTCCAGACCATGCAAAGATAGACTATGATGTTTATCACATCCACATTTATAGCAGATCTTCAATCCAGAAATTGTAATTAAAGAGATATTTTGCCCATTTCCTACTCACTAATAAATAGTTCAAAATAATTTTTTCAAATAATTAATTAGATTTAATGGCATAAAATTTATTGTTGAAGAATTTTCCTTCCTTCTTTTCATAATAAAGAGAATAAAGTCATCACATATTCTTGAATAATGGCAATTCCACATTGTCATTTCTTTGATAAAATTGAATTCCTTAGGGTTAGAATAGTATAGTCTATGGCAGGCCTTTGCCAACATTAGTATCAATGGAAAAATTATGTTCAATGACCACATAGCCTGGTTCTTCACTTATTGCTTCAATTTAAAATCCTGGGCTGAAAATTAGAAAATATAGTAGCTTTATTTGAACCTTAAACCAGAATATTCTAAATAGCCTCATGATTCCAAACATTCTTTTAAATTTTTATTAATATTAAAAATATTGCATTAGTATTTTAATATGATACAAGACATACATTTATAAAAAAGGATACAGTTAAATAGATTAGAGGAATGTAATAAGTATGATAAAAAAAGAAGAAGAAGAAGCCTACTACAAAATGTTTACTGATCCAAGTAATAGTTAATATTTGATTAGATGCTTCTTGTTTTTAATTTAATATCTTTTACTTCACAAATAAAAAAAAATTCTTCTTGTACTTGCAAGAGAAAAAGTTTTATACGTAATTATAAAATTATATAAACTGCAGAAATATTGGAAAGTATGCAAATTAGTATCATTAAATTCAAGAAAATAGCATAGGTTTGAAAAATATATTTATTAATTTTTATTTATTTTATTAATTTCAAAGTTGACTTGAGAAATATTCAAAACTAAATCATATGAACAAGATAATAGAAAAATATTGATTTCAATTTAATCTAAATGAACAAGATACAACAAGTTAAATGAGTTTAAGAATTAATAAAATAAAGCTGATATTTATACATATATCTGACAAGTGTACCATTTATCAATAATGATGTCTCAGGTTCATCATACAACATCCTACTCCTCCAAATGATCAAAATAATAGTTCTGTTAGGCTACCACAAAACCTTGCTAAGGTGATTTCAAAAATACCTTAAGAAGATTGGAGAAATTAATGCAAAACATGTTGATCCATAAAATAGAAACATTTCTCAGATACATTATTATAAATGAAAGCATATTCATATGAAAAAAAAAAAAAAAAAGAGTATAAATAATTTGGACCATTGAGACATAAAAATAAATAATTTCATAACAAGACAACTAATTAGTAGCATAATTAATACAACTAAATAATGATATGCAATTTGATAAATTAATTAGCAAGAAAGAAACAATATTAATATTTGGAAATCACATAATTTAACATTGCAACTAAATCCATTTCTTTTTTCAAATTATTTTGCAAGATGAGGCTCATATTAAACTAGTGTTCATTCATTATATTAATGTCATTGTGTTGATATCAAATTACCTAAATATTTTTTTTTTCTTGCTTTGAAAAGAAAAAAATAATTTACTAAACAAATTTTTCTTTCAGGAAAATTTTCAATAATAATTTATGCTCATGCTATAAATGTGCATGAGCTTAAATTAATAAAAACCATTCATGATAAATTAACACAATTCTTATTTGAAGGAATTATTAAGTAAATTTTAAAAAAATGTTTTGAATCAAGTAAACTGCAAATTCCAACCACATGTTGCATTATGTAAACAGTAGCTTGTTTTTTACATAATTTTCATGAAAGTAATTAAAAATAACTTTATTCAAATTTACTATTAATCAAGATAAAATCATGTATTTAATTTTTTTCTTATTATTAATGAATGTGTTGTTGATTTGTCTTGTTATCCTACTTAGAAATATACTTGAAATTGTGGGGAAAGAAAGAATTTTTCATGTAGATAGAACTTTAGATTTTTATTTATTTATTTATTGTCAAACAGTTAAAAAAGATTTAAATTTTTAAAATCAATGCAAAATACACATTATACTATCAACTTTTAAAATTTATTCATATGCTTGCAAAGTTGAAAGCCTCAGTTTAATTTTTGAGAATTAATGCATTAATCTTTTTAATAAAGAGAAGGGCAATGAACAATTCCACTATTTAGTACAGTCAAGTCATGCATTTGCCCCAAGTATAACCTAATCTTATCTGTCCCAATACCATAATTTGCTATTTTAAGATATTTAAAAATAAACTTATTTAAAAAATAACTCACACAATATAGTTTTTTTAAATCTTTTTATGACTTATTAAGTCAATAAATAGGTCATGGGGCAATATTTTAAACCTTAAAGGCTTTTAATATAATTAACCTTTTAAAATCAGAATTTTATTGATTCAATTTTTAAGAAAATATTAGACAGTAGTCATTCATATTTTTCATATGCATTTAAAAATGTTTTTAATATAAAATGTATATGTTAAACTGCATACAATTAATTAAAAAGAAAATCTTGATATTTCTGTATTATATAAATTAGAGAAATAAAAGCATTAACATAGAAAAAAAAATGTCACAAGTAATTTTATACTTTTAATAAAAAAATTAACATATGATAGTGAATAGATAGGCAATAAAATGGTTAAAGGAATACAATAAGTATTAAAAAAATTGAAAGTTATTAATAAAACAAAAAATAAATCACCCACATTTGATAATACCTGCCTAAAAAAGTGATAGTATATCAAAAAAATTTATCATACCAAATAATAATAAAGATTTAACATAATAATGCATTAAAGGTTAAGTAAGGAGAATTCCATGTATTATTTAAAATGCTCTCCCAAATAATTTTATACTACAAATAATTTTATACTACAAAAAATTTTAAATATAAGAGAGGAAAAAAAGTAATTGCAATGCAACAATAAAAAAAAAGTTTTTATCTTTCTCATACAATAATTCAGATTAGAAACGTTTTTATTTTTTTATTAGAATTTTAAAATGCAAATAAGGAAATAATTCATTACAATACAAAAACAAGAAGTAAAAAAAAAAAAAATACGCTTTATTTTCCCCACACAACCTTTCCCCAAAAAATCTTTTATTTTCCATTGGAATTCCAGAAAATATTAGATGTATATAGTATGTTTCATAAGTTTACTCACAAGAATTCCAGGATCTTGACATCGTATAAATATCACCCAATCGGTTAATAACATTAATAGTATTATATCTGACAATATTAACGTCAGTCATTCGTAAAGTATTTTGCATCAGTAATTCGCCGTTGCATTCTGTAGTTATTGTTAGAATTTGTGCAAACACAATTTTTTTTTTATCTTGATTGATTACGTAAAGTAGATAAGAATTTGATAAAAAGTACTCTTCATAAAAAATAAAACTCGAAAGTTCTTACGTCTAATTCCAAACCAAGAAAAAGAAGGAAAATATTAAAGCTCTCAGTCTCTAGTATTCTGACATGCAACGGTATACTTTAAAGGATTGTGCGCCATTCATATTTCTACAGAAATTATCAATAAGAGTACTAATAGAAAAATAACCCGCCCCTCATGGTAACAGAAAGATAAACTGTTGTGGTTTGTCTGTAACAGTTGTGCCACTGTCATTTCCTTCCAGCTGTTGTTTATAAACATTAGTATTGTGAGATTAGCTGCCAATCATATTCATGTAGGAGGAGCCATTTTGCGCATGCACATGATGTTTTACTTTTTCAGAACATTTTTGTCTCGAACGAGACGCTTTTGAGTTACTATGCTTATTTAACGTTGCTTTTAAGGCACAGTTTCTTTGTGGTTATTGTTTTAAATTTTTTTCAGAATATTTTCCCCTCTGAAATAGAAGTAAGAAATTCTGCACGAAAAATGAAATAGAAATAATAGAAAAGGAAGTAAAAGGTTCTGACATCCCCATCTTAATGTTTTATTTTTATTTTTTATGACCAGCTATGATTTATGTTAAATCAACTACGGGTTACTGTCACTTGAAGTTTTAAACTGCGTAATATAACTGGTAATTATGAAATTTAAAAAAAATTCATTTCGTTTCTGGTACTTTTAATTAATTTTTAAGCAATTTTAATTAATGATTAGCTGATAAAAAATATCATTAATTTGTTGATTTATCAAAAATTATTTAAATAAAAAATTTAAGAAATATCTTAATTTTTTTTATTAATAATAATTAGGATTTTTTAAAATAAATTTTCCCATGATTTCTGTTAAGTTTTATATTCTTGTTGATAAGGGTTTCAGCAATTACGATTGAGCTTTTAAAAAAAACTAAAAACATTGAAAATCGTTAATTAAAATAGAACAAAATACCTAACAATATAATCACGATATTTTACGATATTCAAAATATCGTACAAAATAGAGGAGCGAAATACGAAGTGACTGGGTAAGAATAAGAAATTTTCATTGGTATTATACAACTCCGTCCTGCAAAGTATAAGTAGTATTCTATTAGCATTAATAAAAAAAAAATTCTTAACTTGAAATTCACTCTCTGATTTTATTTTGAGCGAAATGATCAATAACTTTTCCTTTAACGTTCGAATGGTCATCAAATTACACCCACACAGGCAGACAAATAAATAGAATTCTCTTTGATGGATTTCGTCTCAGATGTGTCACAATTTTGGAACTTGTACAGAATTTTATTGGGCTTCTGAATTGTCGTGCTCATATAGAAATAAAGGAATTTTAAAATATTATATTATTAGTTTTTTGCTGCATTATTTAACTTCATTTTTCAGAATTTGAAATGTCATGGCTAAATAATCAAAACTTTCATGAGATGTAAAATATATATATTTGTGTGTGTGTGTGTGTGTGTGCAGGGAGGGATATAGATAACATAATTTATTATAATAACTTATTCTTGGATATTTTATTTAATTATCTGATTATTGAATCGCATAAAAATTTACATGGGAGGATAAATACACATCATTCTCTTAGATGTATTTTGACCAAACGTTGATACAAATTTACGATTTTGGTATGAAGACATTTTATTTCTCAAAATGGTGCCTTTTTAATTACATTTTCATATTAAAAGCATGGAGAAACAAATTGCTTTCTTTCTTTCTTTCTTTTTCTACGGGGGGGGAGGGGGGAAGCTAGAAGAACTACAGAAAGGCGGATCGAAATATTTCAAAATCTCGAGCAAAACATTTTGGCAAATACAATACTTTCCCTTCATATGCTTTGAATAAAGAAGAAAAGTTATTAATGTATTATATATATCTATCTACCTGTGAACTTTCACTTTTCAATGTGAATGTACTTTCGGACACTTACATACCACATTTTATTTAAGACCATATTATTTCCATGATCCTAAATAAGATCGCACAGAATAATACTGAATTTGCTGAAATTTTGAATGCAGCTCCTTTTAGACTTTTGAATTTGTATAAGTAAAAACTGTCAAGGAAATTATTTTAAATGAAAAAAAAAAGTTTTTTTAAAAATTCGTTTACAATATTTTTTAATCAGTAAAAAATATTTATTATATATTATTTCTCCATTTTTTCTTTATTATTTATATTACAAAACCTTATTACCTTACTTAACCTTACTTACTTACCCTTACTTAAACCTTACTTTATTATTTATATAAAAAAACCGTACCATGTTAACTACGTATTACCCTGTTTCTTTCTTTTTTTTTTTTTAATAATGTTTACATGATTCCAAACGTGTATGCATGAATAGAAGAAAAGCGAGATTCTTCAATTCTTAAACAAGGAAAATCCCAGTGTAAAAACTAAGCCTTCTCTCTTGTCTTACCATAAAGTAACTGATATTTTCTACTTCAGCATTTCGTCTGTAATGTCGTTGCATTAAATTATTAAAGATTTAAAATATTATTCATAAAATAAAATATTAATGATTGATTAAAGTCACAATGAATAAAGTTCGAGACGCTGCAGTTACACAATCCTTAACCACAAGCCAATCCTGGACTTTTTTTAAAAATCGTTTTACACAGAATTGTATGGAAACTGAGAGCTGCAAACAGATTTACGGAAACGCTTTATTTTGTTCCTGCCTTTTAAAAGTTGGTGAAAAGCTTATAATGGTTCGATACGATAAAACAACAATATCGCATATTACATATCTATTGACAATTAGAAGGTATTACAAAAAAACTATAAAGATGAAATCACACAAACGAGATCTTCAAAAGCAGAACATTTTCAATGTTGCCAAGAGTAAACAAAAAAAAAAATCTGCAGTAAAAATAGTTAATCTTTGGTAAGTCAGCTAATAATTATAAACATAGGCCATTTTTTAAACCCAAAACTACACTATTTAACTACCAATTAATTTTATTTCTTAATTAATCCGCTAAAGCAAATCATTACAAAAGTAAATAAAAAAGGATTCTATAAAAACCGAAAATAAACAATCAATATTTTTTAACGTTATCAGCCTTCATATCAATAAAGCCTTCATAATAGGATTAGTTTTCATATCAGAGCTTCTTCCTCATCTGTATATCAGTCGCATTTCATACGATAAAACAAAGAATAGAGTTTAATATTATTACGAAGCATTGTAAATATTTGTTAATGCTGTTTATCTTTATTTTCTCGTATACGAAGTTTACAGAAAGTTTTGTAATCATCAAAAAATTCGAACTCGAAAATTTGACGAATCTTCATGTTTCAGACTTCCCTGAGTTGGAAAAACAAAGAGCATTTATGAAAAATGTCTGACCGTTTGTCTGTCGTGACAAAGATAAAAACACTTTTAATTAGACTGATGAAATTCAGTACATCGTTTTTACACCATTGTACATCATTTGTACATTTTACACCATCATTTTTACACCATTTTTAAATTTCTATCAAACTGTCCGTCTGTTCGAATATAATTTAACACGATATAACTACAAAATGAAACGAGCTAGATGTATAAAATTCGGAACAAAATTTTTAGCTAAATCCAACATGAAGTTAATCGGTTTGTACTTTCAGAAACATTTAAGAGCGATAATTCAAAAACGCAATGATTTAAATATACCAAATTTGATATGATATTTTTTCGCTACAAGTGTAATTCGTGCCAAGTTTTTGCTTTGGTCGCTTCAAAAAATACGCTAAAACACAAATTCAATTTCTGGATACTATTAATCACATATCAGGTAATATGTGATTACCTGATATGACATATCTTGTAAAAATGCTAAATTCACGCCAAAGGTTAATGTTTCGTAACTATTGCACGTCAACGTTCTCTGGGATATCATATTTATTAGAGAGTTTGCGTAAACATTTTGCGGAGACTCCTCCCTCTGATTTACATTCATGGCTGCCTTCAGATGATCGATCTTCAGATTTTGGTAAATCTTGTTTCAACCCAAAAAGACAAATACTTGTAGTTAGATGCACGGAATCTGGCATGAATTCCTTGCATCAAAACTCTAGATGTCTGTCAAATTTGGCATGAAATTCGCCTATTGATAGTGTCTATCTATCTATTTGTTCAAATCATGAAAACGAGGCAACGCAAAAATGTAACACCATAGACGGATGAACTTTAGCGTGTGCTTTTGATATCTAATTTGTAGATCAGAAGCCACTAACAGATGGATTTCGGATAAATCCATCAGAGAATGGATAGTCAGTTGGTCTGCCCGTATGTATGCAAACACAATAACTTAAAATAGTAATAAGGTATATAAATGGTATTTACCATGTTATCTTTACATGGAAATTATCAAAATTTTGAATCCTAAATTTGAGAAAAGTGTTCCAAAATGTGTATTACATTAACCTCACTATACCATAAGTGTAAAACGTGTCATGCTACGACACTTTTGTACCCATCTTTTAATGTATTTTAATGCTTTAACTCTGCAACAATCTGATCACTCTTATAATATGGAATTTTTAGAAGGGCAACAGGGGAGCGTTGAAAAGTTTTTCTGCATGTCAGTGTTTCAGGCGTAACTTAAACAATTGGATTTATTATACTATACAGATTTTATTATATATGCTACAATTTTCCATATAATTTGGTTTACTTTGAAATACTTTATGATGTGAATCATAAAATACCTTAATAACCCTGTCCTATCTCTTGCAGTTTGCAAATTACAGTGGGTATTGAAATTAAGCTACCAATCGAGAAATAACCCTAATTTAAAACGATTCTGACGTACTTATACGTAAAATAGATATATATTTTAAAACATCAGAAAAACTCCTATAAAGTGACACTATTTTCATCAGAATACGTGGATTTAAAGCCGAGCTATAAATGTCGAAACCTTAGCGAAGTGCGAAATCGTATTGTTGCCAAAACCTTCAATATTGAATACTGCAAATACAGTTCTAATTACAATGCGACAATTAGCAATTCCAGTTTGGGCAGATACAGCAGAAAGATCATTTTTAAAACTGAAAATATTTCAAAAATACCTGCCTGTATTAATATGAATCACAAGAGATTGACAACCCTTGCAACTATTTCTATTAAAAGTGATATGTTGCAAAAATTAGATGTAGATTCACTTATAAATCTATTCTGTCTGTCATGGGTTGTTCGAATGTGAATGAATGCGATAACTACAAAAGGAAGAGAGTTACAAAGATAAAATTCGACACAAAGATTTAATATCTATAGAGTGGTCACTTATCGAATTTTCAGAGAAATTCAAAAGGGGGTTGATCGCCTGTTGACCTGTACTTTCAGAAACACATATACGCGATAACTAGAAGTGACTGCACTGACTACAAATAACACAAATGCAAAAAAATTGGTATGTGGTTTTGTGATTACAAATGCCGTTCTGAGTCGCCAAAAACACAAATTCGATTTTCAGCTACTATTATCCGCAAGGGAGGGATTAATCACCAAAAAACTCGCCAAGGATCAAAAGATAGATTTAGTAAAAATGCTAATTTTCCGCAAAAGTTAATATTTGTTAATATCTCGTTGATTTCTGTATGAATCTTTTCCTACCTTCAAAACTAAAATTATCAGTTGTTTAAAATATCATCCGAGATATGTATTCAGTTAAGAAGCAACATTTACTGTGAAATGGCGACGGCTGAATAAAAAAAAAAGATAGGACGAAAGCGTCTCTTTGTATCATATCCGACGGAGAACTGTTTATCATTAATAAACAAACACACTTTTTTCGAGAATACTCCAAAATTCATTCACAACAAACTCAACACTCCAGAAAGTAAAAATCTTATCAACCAAGATGGAATTATCTCCGAGTGTAATGGAATCATTTTAGAATTCCAAGCTGAGAAGAAAAGTGTGCACAATGCCATCTCAAAGTACCCCCCCCCCTGCCTCACTTAAATTTTTATTTTTACATTACAATGCTCTTTTTATTTAGGATGTTCTAGAATACGTTTTTTACTCTAGAGTGGTTTTCCTTACTTTTCTAGGACAAGGTTATCTAAAGTCAACGGTACTTTAGAAATTGCTAAGTACTTAATTACGTTTGCTTGATTCTTTGAAAGGATGTAAAATTTTCTAAAAGAATGAATTATCAATGATCTTATGTGTAAATTGATATGCATGACAATTACAATAATTTTAAAATTCAAATTGTAATAGATATTTAAACTTTATTATTTTAGTGGTCTTGTTACTGTTCTTTTAATTTTGCGGATGAACCTCTTTATTGGAGTCAAGTAACATGATTTCATATTTGTAGGAAATCATAACTATTTGATTAATTTAACAACTAGCTACACGTTGTCTTACGTTCTGTATTATTTCCATTTTCTTATTCGCCATAGAAACTAACAGAAACTCCAAGTTTCACTGTCAGTCATTTGATTTTGACAGGGATAAGGAAAATGAACTTTAGTTCATATACAGAAACGAAATCTGCCTGACAAAATCCGTTCCTGCCTCTATTCTCAGTGAATTTTATAAGAAATGAAAACGATTCATTTACATAGCGTGTTTCCCCCCCCCCGGCATGTCAGTTATAAGTCTATATTCTCACTCTTGCCATAAAATACTAAAACCCATTTAAACTTCAAATTAATGAAGAAAAAAACTACAGACCATTTGAATAGAGAGATAAAATAAGATACCTTAGAAATATCTTCAAATTATATTAAAAAACAAAAAGCGATTGAGATTGATTACTTTAGATTTCAACGCAATCTTGTATTTTTGGCAATTTTCAGTTCACTGCATCAAATTAATCATTTTCAGCATGCTTTTAAATAGAAATTGCTAAAAATACAACTCATTTTCTTTATGAAGTGTACTTTTTTATGTTTTTCACTTTTTCTGAAACATATTAAAATTCCACTTCAAGTTAAATGGATTGATATTCAAAAGAGCAAGAATTTTCCACATTATGAAAAGTAAGAAATATAAATTTTTTAGGCATAGATATCACATAAGCATTAGATCGATATTTCTGCGTGTAAGAAAGTGAATTTAAACAATCTCAAACAATCATCATATAAATATCCAAATCATCTTACCTTATGCGCTGTCGTACCGTTCGACAGGTTGCGATGAATCTTGGTCAACTTATCGCTTGCACTTCCGCGAAAGTTATAGGCATAGTACAGTTATCATATCTAATATATAAAATTGCTTTTTTGTTTCTTCGCATGCGCTGCATATGCGCGAAAGTTATATTTTAAATTTGACAACTGACCAAAGACAAACAGTAAACGGCACATGTCATTCGGATTTTATCGCACATATAACAATCAAAATAAAGTTATTATGGTTGATGCAAATCAATGTGATTGAAATGAAATCGAAAATATTTAGTGCAAGCGCTCATTTTTTTCTTCTCATTAATGAATAATCATCGATACAGGATGTTGTCATTCAGCGGGCACAATATTTCGTTTGTTTCAAACCGCGCATATTATTCAGAGTTTATCTTACACATATAACATAGAGTTATTATTATCGATGCGGATCAAGTTAAGTTATATGTAATGGAAATTTTCCAGTGCAAACAGTAATTTTTCTATTTATTCAGTGAATCGACAAATGATATTTCGAATATAATGTCGTATATCGTGTTGATTGCTTTGACAAAAAATATGTCCCAAAACCTTCGTTACTTAATAGATTTACCAGCGCAGCAAGTAGAAATAAGCCAATTCGAGCTTCTTAAACAAACGAGGAATAATGCGACAAGCGAGCAATAATGCAGACCGGTTACAAATTGCAAATTCAGGTGCTTCAGAATCTCAAGATCAACGTACAGCAAGAATCGAAAGAAAACGTTTACATCCTACCTCTTCACGCGCATCAGAATCAAAAGACCGACATGCGGCAAGAAGAGAGGCAACTATTCTTAACGGAAAATCGAGTGAAGAAAATGTGCTCATTCCACGCATTGCCATTATTCCCACCGACATGCCTTTTGATTTCAAACGACTGCAGTTCCCCATTTGACTTGCATTTTCGATGACTATCAACAAGGCGCAAAGTCAATCACTTCAAGTGTGAACCTAGAAAATCCATTTTTTTTTCACATGGCCAGAGTTATGCTGGATGCTTACGAGCCGGACAGCCAAAAATTTATTTGTTTTTGTTGAAGAAGGAAAAACAAGCAAAAAAAAATATTGTCTACCTTAAAGCGCTTGAATAATAAAGTAAAAAAATAGAATACATGTTATTTATACTTCTTCTTTATATATCATTCAATTTCAATGAGCATCACTATCGACAAGAAAAAAAATATCATTCTTTCTATCATTCCTCATTAAACAAGACAGCTATTTCGAATTTCAAACAATATTTCCAAAATTATTTCTGCTGCGGCAGCAATGCGCCGGGTACTAGCTAGTATTTAATATTTTTTGAAATTAAAATATTTTTATTTTTATCAAAATAAAATATTCTCACAAAGGTTCATATTGTTTTCAAGATAGTTTTTGAAGACGATATATTTCTATAAATCGTTTGTTTGAGGATTCCTTTCACAAAAACATAATTAAAAAATTTAACTGGCATTGGCCAACATAAACCTGAAAGATAACCTTAAAATCTGAGACACATGACCCGCAATTGATAACATCGCTGTTTCATCATTATCAGTAAGACATCATTAAAAATAGCAAAAAAAAAAAAAAAAGTCTTTTATCGTAAATAAGTATTTATGAAAGAAATTCTTAATAAGTATTTGTGAAATCGGAAATGAGCCTTATCTGTCCAAAGGGTGTTGATACCATTTTATGAAGCCACTCGCTTCAATTAGTTTCTACCCACGTTTGGACGATGACAACTTTTCAAAGGCATATTACCACTTCCAAATCAAAATCTTTTTTTTTTCCCCTTCAAGTGTAAGATAAGAACCGCCAAATGATGTTTATGACCACTTCAGATTTTAATTCGTTCCAAAGTATAAGAAATATAAAAGTAAGAAGGAAAAAAAGTAAGAGAAGTTCGGATATTAAGAAAAGCAGGAAATGTTTAACATATAAGGTAAAGCCAGAACAGAGATCTTCCCACACAGGAGATATCTTAGCGTACCAAGCCAAAGATTGCGCTCAGCAAATAAATCTGATAATCTTCTAAACATCATTTTCTTCAGCATCTTTATGCTTAAATTTTCGAATAAAGTGCAGTGGTTCCTCGCTTAATGAGAATAATTCGTTCTCGAATCTTATTCGCAATGAGAAACATTCATTAAAGGAAACAATTTCTTTGCATAAGAATCTGCAAAATAGGATAATACGTTACATACCCTCCCAAAGAAAAATAATCAAATTTATAATAATGTTAATAAATTTGTTTTGTAATTCATGTGTTTCTTTTATTGATAGTTGTTTAAAAACATTTGTTTTTGGCTACGCTTCAAAATTTGGTGAAAATGAGACACAGGATTTATGATAAAAGAATCTGTAGTGCGCATAACTCCTGCCTTATGACGGTAATATAATAATTTCCCATTCTTTCAGCACATCCACTGGTAGGTCACAGCACTATTGTGTCTGTTATTTCTTCTTCTCCTGAAAACATCTCTTCCGCAATATTTTGCTGTGACAGAGTGCAGTTCTATTAGCTCTTCGGTAGTTCTGGCTATGTTCTTTCCTTAGCTCATCAATACTAAGATTATCCACCTCTAGCCACATAACCTTAGCCAGACACAAGATAACATCGATTAAGGCACCACAAGTACTTGCTCAAAACCCTCGAAGTTACGTTCGACAATGCCATCTGGTTAAACTTTTTACATGTAGACATAAGGATTTTCTTCAAACAAGCGCTCAACACATACTGATCAATCCAGCAAGTAATGTAATGATGTCTCCTCGTTACACAATTTGCGAAGCACTACTGGATAAGCGAGCCACTATTTTTACCTTCCGTTTTGTTCGTTATGCGTAGAGCTCCTGAAGCGAAGTTTGACTGGGAACAACCAATAAGGAAAAGAGTGGTTTTACATGAACGTAAATGTGAATTATATATGAAAAACAAGCAAAAAATAATCAAAAAGTTTTCAAAGACTGCTGTTTCAAAGAATTCAGATTTTGTATTTTTAAAGATAGTCCCCAGACGCTCAGCAAGATAAATAAATTAGCTGGGTTGTAGGTACACGGGAAAATGCCGAAAAGAAATAGAACTTGGGGGCATCAACAATGCTTAAGGATCCTTACTTTATTCCAGTGCGAATACAAGGCAAGAATATGTAACGATATGAAAAATTTTAACAAAACATTGTTGCTGGGTTGCGAAGACTGGAAATATCATTGCGAATTACCAAAAGAAGCCGAATATCAAATGAAACGATTCTTCAGATTTCAAACTTTTGTGATTGATTACATTTTCATGCCGCTGGCTGCCTTAAAAACTAACTTTCAAGAATTTTTGATTGATTTACAGATATTTCAGGGTTAGCCGTTAAGATTCGAGGAAACTGATTTATAACGGAAGCAATTAGACCAAAAACAAACTAATTAATTAGTTTCAACATATTTAGCTTTGATTCTAGTAGTGTTTATTGAAGATTTAAATACAATTAGAATCCTTTCGAAATTTCTTCATTACCCGTTTTGAAGTCGTCCTTTGTATCTTGATAAAATATGCAATTCGATTTATACATGGCTAAACACTGCGTCTCTGCGCTATTAAAAATAAAAACAGTAATCAAACTTCTCGAAAAGAGAGAGAGATTTGATCTTTATGCTGATATTATGTTATTCGAAAAAAAAGAATATCATTCTCATACATTTGAGCGAGTCAACTAAAGAACATACTAATATATGAATCGTGCGAATTCTTTTACTGCGTCCATTTCGGAATTTTAATGATAATCGCGTCATTGAGGAATACTTCTAATGAAAAGCCAGATATAAAGAACAAATTTTAGTAAAATTCATGGTCATTTTTTTTCCAAAAATTTATTCACCATTCTTAAATGTTGGTTTATTTTGTAATTTAATAGTACTCAAAAGCTGTATTAATATACTTAAAAAGAATTGCTGACTTTTACTGAATTCCTCATCAAGTTAGTTGCCCAAACAAGACAACAATTATTGCTTGGGTAAATACATTTCTCGTACATTTTGAGTACATCTTAAAGTGATTAATTATATATATATTTTTCATTGTTTTGTATATTGTCTTTAATATTGGATGTATAAATATGATTAAGTCTATTTTTAACAGATAGAATTAGTAGCACTACTTGCTCTCAAATAAATCGACACGTTGTAATTGAAGGCCTCGACAACAACCTTTGAAAATTAGTCTGTGTCTTCTGTTTAATATTTAAAGTATACTTTTTCTTAGCTCAGTAAACAGATAGAATTTTATGCCATAGATAGAAACAAACGACATTAAGGGAAGTTATGTTACATTATTACAAAACTATAGTAGGAACATATTAGTTATGACCGAACATTAAAAGCATTCCATCAAATAGAACTCGCAAAGAGTGGTTTCGGCAATATAAAAATGATGCTTTAAACGCACATAACAAAGAGACTGTTGTAATTCGATCAAATTGTCAATGGTGAACTATACAAATAACAGTTGATCAATTGGAATGAAACATTGAAGGAGAAACATCCAGAATAGGATGAAAGACATGACAAGATTGTTTTTCAAAATGACACTCATATATCGACAAATCAATGAAACAAGCTTGAAAAAACTTCATTGGGATGTGTTGTCCAACTCGACGTATTCACTGAATGTTGCTCCTTCAGATTATTATTTGTTTCGTTCTCTCAGAATGCTCTTTCAGGAGAAAGGTTCAAGCATCCATGGAATAACAAAAATTGGCTTCATAACTGGTTTATGTATTGAAGTTTCTGAAGAAACTACTTTAAATAAATCGATCTTTAATTTTTATAACATCTTTTTTTTTTAAACTTAAAAAAAGAAGACGGAGTCGTATTTATACACACAACAAAAATAACATAAAATGTTAACCTGTGCAAATATGCTTAAATCGTTTCGTTTTTAATTTTAATTAATTGCTCGACAAGCAAAATTAAGTTTGTTTAATTAAATAAAGCAGGAAGCACAAAGAACTTCATACAAAAAGGAGATACATTCCACGTGGAAGTAAATTGCGCAATATGGAACATACATCAGATGAATCTATGTAAACTCAAAAATATCCTTAAATTGTAACTGCGCCGCCTATTGCTATGGGATATCATTTTTTTTAAATAGCCAACTTCAGTGTTCGTGTGCATACAACCGATAAACGCGCATATTCGTGTACTAAATAAACAAACAAAAAAGGAATAAGAACTTTAATTTAATTTAATGAATAATGTAGCGCTTTTTATTGCAACTAATCGCAATTTTTAGTTCGAGTTTCACTGATTTACGGTATATGGGAGCGCGTTATAAGAGAATGCATTGCATGAGAGTATAAACTATTTCATTTTATCTATAAATTCCATGCCATAATCAGTTTATCTATAATTTCACACTGAATAACTGCATGTATACTGCTCATTCTTGGATTTCGAGATCGTCTGCGTTTTTGCGCATGCGTCAGGAGGCGTTTATTTTATCAGAAAACGAGTGCGAGGGAAAATGAGAGGAGATGTTTATAACTAACAAAAAGTCGGATTCAGATTATTCACGGAATGAAGTGTAAAAACTTTTCATCTTTCTACATGGTTGTTGCTCATGGCACTTGTCATAGACACGCCCGCTGACGAAATCAGCGATTTTAAGCCGAGTTTTAGCGTCGCTTGTTTAAGTAGCGCCATCTAGGGACAGAAGTACGTCTTATCTATTGGTGCGTCATAGCCCGTTTCACAGAACGAACTTGATACATTTCATTCACAGATCGTAATTTAGTCCTGAATCAGAGAACGACCACTTCAGATCCAGTACCCTCAGTGGTATTCCTCCTGGCTTGGATGACTTTGTGGCTATCACAGACTTATAGGTGCATCAACCACCATATACACAGGGAGTCTTCGGCCAGCGGTGTTCGACCTTGCAACTCAAGGGATGCGAAACGGACGTCCTACCAACCAGGCTATCCTGGCCTATCATTTATGTACCACAACTTAGAGAAGAGCAAGAGTGTTAATTTAGCGTGATGCATAATGTATCACTTTTTATTGTGATGTATGAGAACTAATCAACCCTTTCTCTGTCGCGTTGCACGAATTTACGGTATCGGAAGAGCTTTATACGAGAGTCCGATGCATAACAGAAAACTATTTCGTTTCATCTACAAATTCCATCTCATCCATTTTCACTCTGAATGACATTGCATGCTATTAAATTTTCAATATGTATTCATAGATTTATTTCCAAATTATATACATATTTTTTATTATTACATTTACGGCTGATAAGATACTTGCATGACGCATTTTTTTTTTTTCATCATCAAAATTTACCTACAATAATATTTTCCAAATTTTTTTTTGATTGGCTATAAAAAAAAGCACATATCAGTTGTTACAACCAAAAATACTTCCAGATATTGTCAAGGCGCAAAACACAGTCAAAAGATAAGCAATAATGACTCCTCAGAGTACTGAGATATCTGATAAATCGTATGCAAAAATGAGCTTTGTCACTTTATTTTATTAGACATTTGTTACCGACCGATGACGTACGGGGTTATAAAATATTTTGTTCATGTAAAGGTGTTTTTTTTAAAAGGAAGATTTTTCTGGATTCTATTCGTACAAGATGATCCAATATATATCCATGATGTTCAGTATTCCGAAAGCAGCATATTATCTTGTAGATATCATAACAATATCAATGGACATTTTGTGACAATCGTTAGTATGAATAATACAGACTATGAATTTCACAATAATGCGAACAAAAATAAAAATGTAAAAAATATTTTTCTAAGTTTATGAAGTTATTTATATGACACGGTTTAAAACGAAACAAAGAGCACAGATAATTATTTTCAACATTGAAATCCAAAACATTTTCTTCAGACGAAGAATTTCGTTGAAAAATAGCAGTTGCCTCCCCCCCCCACTGCATGATAATATCCGTGGTTCATTTGGACCACCCTATTCTTTTGGTCCTTTATCAGCAATAAACCTATCATCACGCATGTCGAGATACAATATAACAAGAGAGTAAAATTATCAATAGAGTGATTAGAGATCTAATAGATAAGCGTCGCTAGGTCAATGAACTTCTAATAGTTTAGCGATACAATATAAATAATAACCTGCAAATAAAGATTAAAAAAATCTACCAGTACAGTATATGGATTGGGCGAAAGAAAAAAATTAGTAAGCAGATTATCTGCACTATTAAGAATGGAGACCAAGTTGGGATTAAACATAAATGCATGATTTTCATTTTAACAAAAACACACAATGCCAAAATGCAAAATATTTATTATAGTTTTGAAATATCTTAACTATTCACTCAGGTGCACGAAACTAATCACACGGGTTGAAACAGGTTTATACAGAAGAAACTCAAGGTTATTCAGCAGTTAAAAAATCAAATAACTGCAAAGCACCTTTTGTACGTCTTTCAAGAAAGTAATAAATTACGATGTATAAATAAGAAGACATATAACCCATGTCTGAATAAACACTTTTAATTATCACTATCGAAGAAGATGCGTTTAAAAATAATTTTTTTAAGTAAGTAATACTACGCAACTATTTAATATAGAAAATGTAAATAAATTTAAAACTTCAATCATTTATTATAAAAGGGTAAAAAAAAATCAAACCTTTATTGTAAATCTTGAGAATAAATTATGTTTTTCTTATTTTGAATAATTTATATACATGCAGGTAGGCGTTTAATTAAAAAAAAAACCCTTGAACCTTCATTTGACCTTTTTATGATTTTCTGCTTGCATTCTGAATTGAATTACATTATTTGAATGTTTCCCGAATCATATAAGCGCAAAATCATGGCATCGATATTAAAAAATAAATAGTATTTCTAAAAATCAATTTCTGCTTCCAGGTCGCTAAAGCAGGCTGTATATTAAATTTCATTTAGATAGCTTATTAAGTTTTATTAGTAATAGTATTCGCGTAAACACAAGCAGACATTTTGAAAAAAAACAGTCAATTTACAGGTGGATTTGATTCAAAATTTATATAGATCTTCGATTTTGGTAGCAGAATCATCTCATGATAATAAATATCATCCATTTAGTTCAGTGTATTTTGAAATGATCGTTTTACTTGCGGACGGATGGACAGTCAACTCACTAATGGATTTGACTGAGAGTTTTATGCAAATTTGAAAGTAAAGATCAAACTAGTTCGTTACTTTCTGCGAGCGACAACGAAAAGAAAAATGAGCAGCACATGAATGTCAAGGATCAAGTTAATTTCAAATTAGAAAAATTCATGTAAAAATTAATTATTTATATATTGACATGTTTCAGTAAATAATGCTTCTTTTCTGCTTCATTTCGATGCAAATTTTAAAATTTTGCTGATTTCATATATAAAAAAAGAATGCAAATTGGAATATTTAATCATTAATACAATTCTAATACGATCATTAATAATTTTGCGAAAACAAATAATAATTTTTTATGACAATAATTATTTTTCAATTTTTGTTTATTTTTCCTATTCGGTAAATGACTTTCCGATTATCTCTAAAGAAATTATTTGATTTCAAAGTTTCAAATTCAATTTCTAAAAATTTTGTATTAAAGACTCGAGAAAATTCTTGAAGGTTGATTCAAGGTTAACTCAACACAATTTCCTACATCATATTTCTTATGCAGCTGATATATCGACTTTCCTTACAGGTTGGGACTGACTATTTATCTTGAATAAATTAGTGCTCCAGTCGAATAAGCACAGTTTTCTTGTTTTATTTTTACAGTGCAATTATATGAAACAAGTTATAAACATTCAAATAATTAAAACAACGACGTGTGGCCATGAAATTTCTAGTTTATGTAATTCCTCGACTGGCAGCATTATATCTCGTAGAAGAGAAACTTATTTTATGCATCATTACTCTGCAATGTTCCTTTTTCGAATAAGCGGAATCGGTACATTTGTAAAATAAAATGGCAATTGGCAAAAAGCGAATAAATGACAAAAGTTCTTTATGTTTTGCTTCATTCGAGAAGTACAAACACTTACGATATTTCCGCAGATAAATAAACTTATGTACTGCTAAGATATTGCGAATGATGGAATACTTGTTTAATTAAAATATGGGATGCTCTAAAGAGATATGCAGTCGTGTGTCAATTTAGAATGAAGAAATATCTGGCGCAGAGAAGAAATATCTTCCTATTTTTTTTTTTTTCCTTCTTTACTATTCGTTTGGCGTTTAAAACTACGTTGAAGAATTTTGCTTCTAATTTATATCAAATATTCATGTAAATTTTCTAATTTAATTTTAAAAATATATTTCACTTCTTGAATCATTAAATTTGTATTTGACTATGTTAGTACAAGATTATATTAAAAAAATATCGTAATGGCCTCTCTATAAACAATAATATTTCCAGAGTGCAAATTTTGATTTATATTTTGTAATATCCATTATATATATTACCATTTTATACATAATATTGCATGCACATTTTATACAATAAACATAAGTTTAAATGCTAAAGTGCGTTTTTAAATTATTTTTTACTAGCTCAGGGATCTCGTTAATTTAGTAATTCACTAATATGACCTCAGCTAGACTAGTGGGGGGAAACGATATGTTATGCAATAGCAAGATAAATGCAAGGAAAATTGGAAATTAATGAATAATAATCAATAAATTTTGAAATGTCATTAAAATTTTTTAAAAGAAATGCTACAAATTTTTTTATAGTTATTTTTGCTTACAAACAAAATCATGGAATCTTGACAAAGCTAGAAGATGCTTTGAAACAAATTAACAACTATTTATAAAGCTGCTTGAAATATTCCTCCTCTCTCCATCATTCCGCATTAAAACAGCGGGAGCAGTGGAGGATTTCTGACTAGGCAGCAGCCTAAGGTCAATTAAAAGATTTGATTTTCTTTGTTATCAAATAAATAGGTTTATAAAATGCATATTAATACTATGAATTCTAAAATATTAGGGAGATATTAACATTTTATTAAGTGCAAACGTTCAATTTCGTATATGTTTTCCTATATCCACTCTTTTTAATTAAAATATTTATAAACTTCGAAAATCTACTTCAATAATACTGTGCACAAACGTGGATGCCGAGGTATCTGGAGTCATTATGGATAAATAAAAACAAATGTATTTTCACAAAGTTAATAAAATAAAAATGAAACCATTAAGGTTAAAAATGTGTGTTGAACTAAATCGATGTGTGAAACTAAATCGATGAGTTTATTGCATGAGAGCAACTTTACTTGAGCTCTCTTGAACCGAAAAATTCCTAAAACTGCCAATGAATGGAAGGAAGGTGGATTTAACGAGTACCAGACCCACCGACATGACGGTTTTTAGGGGGAATCGGGTTCCAAACTTGGAACCCTCCAGCCTCGAAATCGGGCATTTCAGACTAAAAGAATGTAAACTTTACTTTCTCAAACCTTTGTGCATTCAACTTCACAAAAAAAAAAAAAAATGACTTATTTGGAGGTCATTTTTCATGTTAATCTCCTCGTTCTGTAAGTAGCGAAGTGGAACGCAAAATACCAAAACCTATCTATTGATGCGACTATTTTTACAATAATTCTTTTTATTCATTATTTTGAATCATAATACAATCTTTTTTCAATATTATATTTCTCAACTCCAGTAGTTGTCTAAACTCATGTCATATTTAGCTTGTTACCCTTGAAAAGACTACATGGAATTATCCATTAAAAAATGCAGTATTTTCTAAAGGGGGGGGGGGGGGGGACCAGAATAAGTGGTCTCTTCAAAACTTTCTCGCATATTCTCTAATAAGGATGTTTTCTCCTGCAAAAAATTATGAATCTTGGGTAAAAACAGAGATCGCCGGGCGTGGCACAAGTATATAATAGTTACGAAATATTACATTTGGCATGATTTTAGCAATTTTACAGAATCTATCATATAATCTTTGGCGGTTTTTTTTTTTTTGTGTGTGTGTGTGTGTGTGTGTGTGTGTGTGTGATTAATCTGTGGTTTGTGGCTAATAGGATCGGAAAACTGAATTCCCATTTTCAACGAATTTTTCCCAGCCGAATGAAACAAAAATTTCATTCAACATGTTATCTTTTCCTGTAACATGTTATCTTTTCCTGTATTTCTTTTAGATACTAAATTCAACATCAGTGATGATTCCTTTGAACCGGCGCAATATTATTTATTAGCTTGTTATGGAACTCCTCTAACCCATTCATCAAAATCCGGTTCGATTGTTTTTATCCATCCAATTCGTTTTAACCTTTTCGAGGGCCATGGGAATTATGCTTCCCACCAAATTCATCAATCTTTGTACGAAGTTATGTAGGTTTGCGTAAGTTCTGAGAAACTTTTCGATAAGGTAGAAACTTAAATGCTTCGTTTCCTTATCTCATGCAAAATAGTGTGTCTCGATATGTTTCTTAATTATTAATTAACCAAATTAATTAATAAATCAAATTAAATTTATCCAATAGGCTAAATGAAGCACTTTTCTTAAACTAATCTCAATCCTAAAAGTATTTTAATATACTATCGTTAGAAAAAAGGGCCTTTTAAAGGGATTCAGATCAGCTCATTGTTTAAAAAAACTCTCTAATCTACTTTGAATAAGCTTTCAAGTAATAAACAAACCATTCAGTAAACTCAAATATGGTAAACTAAACACCATCTGTTCAGTAAACTAAACACCATCTGTTCAGTAAACTAAACACCATATCGCTGCTTCGCAGACTGAATGTTCCCAACAGAGAAATATATTCTATTCTTTCACGCAATTATTGAAGTCTCGCGCATGCTCATTAGCTGCAATTCGAGAAGCTCGTGTAAACAGAACAACAGTCCAGCAAATCGAAATTGCACTAATCTACACAGTAAAAAAAAGGGGGGGGGGGGAGAGTAGAAAAGGGACGAGTTTTCGCATTACACAATTTTGAATGGTATTATTTCGTTGTCGGGAGCTAGGACTACGATCTTTTGTTCTTATAAACTTTAAAGATAGGCATTTTTTTAGTTGGGGGAAAAACGCACACACCCAGAAATCTAAAATTCCATGTATTTTAGCAATTTTTTAAAACTTTTTAAATATTCCTGCATTTTTCGGGTTTTTTTTCTATCTATTTTTATATTCTCTGGGTTTTTTCGGTTTTCCGGGTTCTCCAGGTGGATGGCAGCTCTATCATTTCAACAGACAACCACGTTTTAGCACATTTATTTGATATGTATGATATGGGGGAAAAATTAGGTTCAAGCTTTTTTTTTTTTTTTTTTTTTGAAGTTCCATAACACTTCATTTTTAAATTAAAATAAATTTCCATATATACTGATAACTAATAATTAATAATCGTAATAACTATCTTCAATAACCTTTTAACTATATTTTTTTACTAAATCTGTCCCGTGAATCTGTTTTTTGGATGTCTATTTCCCGACAGACTGAAAGTAGCATTTAATATGATACTACTAGTAACTCTTTAATGGGTATAATTTAAAATTGGAAAGAATCTACAGACGCTTAACCCATGTACTAACACTATTTTAGAACTTAACCTGTGAACTAAATTTTAACTTTTTAAGTTTTGTAATGATATTCACATGTACTATGAAAACTACATAGACTAACTTCCTCTGAATGGATTTCTTTCAAAATTTGAGGGCCGCGGTGGCCTGGTGGTAAGGTCTCGACTTCGGAACCGGAGGGTTTCAGGTTCGAGACCCGATTCCACCGAAAAACCGTCGTGTAAGGGGGTCTGTTGCACGTTAAATCCGTCCTGACCAAACGTCCTTCCGCTGGTGTGGTGTGGTGTGGAGAGGGGGGTGCCAGCTCAGGTGTCGTCCTCGTCATCTGACCGAGGTTCAAAATTACGAGGTCCGTCCCAAAATAGCCCTAGTGTTGCTTCAAACGGGACGTTAATTTAACTAAACTAGACTAAACTAAACTAAACTAAACTTTCAAAATTTGATACAAATCTAAACTCTATGTGGCAAATTTCATTCATCTAGCCTAATGTTTTTGAAATATCGTGTTCACAGACAGAGAAACATAAGGCCAAAAATGTGTTCTTCGTATTCAGAGAGGTGCGAAGCGAGGTGAGTCGTCAAAATTTGGAGTTGATGATTACAATATTTGTCCTTTGTGTACATCGTACAAGAGAAAATAAAAAAATTCGTAACGAGCACTGCTTGATTCGAATTATATTAAAAAAAACTGCCACAAATAAAATAAAATTTAAAAAGGAAAAATCACAGCCCTCGTAATTTTTTTTTAAATTTTAAGAGGAAGAAATTTCTGTTGAGATAACAGTTATAGTAAATATTGAAAAAAAAAACTTATCAGAGACACACGAATTTAGCTAAAATTCTTACAGATGTTAAAAAATTCGATGGTATTAAGACGAAAGAATTTCTAAGTCATAAGAAGCAAATAAGTGACAAATCTGATTTATATACAATCTCGACTCATATCGATTAACAGGTATTTAATCAATTGTTAGCACTTATTATTAATTAATGAACAATTCTTAATAAATGGACAACTCTCTTCCGGCTTTTACGCTGCTGAATGAATGGCACCCTTGAAAGGGTTGGTTTTCATTGCCTATTTTTGTAGCGTCTGATTAAAAAAAAAAAAAAAAAAAACCTCTGTAAATAGTTCCAATTCTTGCGAATACGTGCTACTACAATGCTGTGCAATTTTTATTGCTCTCAAGAATACCCATATTTTTATTACAAGAACTTATTGATATATATTGTATACTTAGTATTTATTAGTACCATACTAAGGCAATAGCGCATGTTTCGAAATAATACAGAAACGCCTTCTCGATGGAATCCTTTATATGCAAGATTCAAGATAGTCCTTAACAATCTCACAGAGTAAGTAATTAGTTATTTTCATCATCGAAGCTTCATTAAAATGATTAAGACAGTTTTAGTTCGAAGAGGGACCATAGAAAGGTTGATTCAAATATTTCCCAACAAGCTTAAAGAATAGGCCAGACACACTAAAATGCTTTACTACCATTCGTACCAAAAGAGATTTCTAAACAGACGCATCTTTTCTAGGAAATATTTGTTCCGAGGAAGGCGTGATGGACCAATATCTTCTAAAGTACACTTTACTTTAGGAGGTGTTGGATGGACAGGGTAGATCCATCATCTGGTCTACTAGAGGGGATTTCTGTAAATGTATGAGGCTTTCGTAACTACTTATAAGAATATCCTTGCAACAGCAATTGAAGTAACTGCACGTGTATGTGAAGGCCTAGAATGTTTGTAACGTATTCACCACTGGAAGGCTTAAATTTTTCAGAACACCTTCTCAAACATTATACTGAGTTTATATGTATTTTAACATAATTTTGCAGATGCATGGCCAAAAATAAAAAAAAAATTAACTTCGATTATTTAATCCCGGGACGTTTAATTTGTGAAAGGAAGAAGCGATGATAAAAATACGTCTGTTCACATCGCAATACATGAGCAAAGTCAGAATTTTTTCCTTTAGTGGTTTTATTACGAGATTCCGATGGGGATTTTGTTGACACATATCAACTGTGGAAAGAGAATCTTAGGTATCTCTGAAAGGTTGTATGACTTTTCTGTACCGGTCATGAAATTGCCAATCAATGGTCTTGTTTACAAGCCGGTCGTGCTACTGATAACAATCAATTCTATAAGAGGTTACAGCATTTCAAACTTTATCTAAAAGTGTCAGATTTGGCGAAATTTAAAATGATGATTAACGCAATTTTGAATTCTTAATGACATGTTCTTTAACATAATTTTATGCGTTTTGATACAGTCTGAATATTTTTCACTTTCACTGATATTATGCTTCTCTAGCATAAATTATTTTGCATACCTCCTTTGCATTTATTATTTTCGTTACAAGGATTGCTCATTATTATACCTATATGTTGTATAAAGAAGCGGGACTAGTATCATAGTGTTGTGTTTCGAATATCCATAATTGTTTCCTCATATGCAAAGAAAAAGAGTTGTAACTGTAAATGTTCAAATTTTGGCTAACATCCTAACATCATCAGACTTCATAAAGTCCGAAAATCGCACTTCTGGAATTTTGTCTGTCGTTCTGTCTGCTCGTGAACGAGACAAGATGGATGAAATTGGATATGCGATCTCTGCAACCAAGTTTGTAGATTTCTGTTAAAGGCTGAATGAAATTCTTTTTCAGGAAGTTTGTCTGTGCATCCGAACGCAGAGGAATACGGTACTTAGAAAACGGTAACTAAAATAATCCTAAAAGATTTTATTGTTTCCATATGTTTAGACATAACCGGGAAGATGTTGAAAAACAGCAGCAAAAAGAATAATGTCGATAACGCTAATGATTCACAGAATATGAAAACTGAAATTGGCAGAAGCAAGCTCTGACTGTTCATGTACCAACTTCAATTTTGGCGTATTGTAAATTAGGAGATGAGGCTGATTACCATCAGTTAATTTCAAATATCTAATATATTCCGTGAGTTAAGCACTGAGGTGAAGATTTTATCTATTGCAGTACAAGTATAAAAAAATTAACCCCTTATTATAATTTCTGTTTGAGATGCAGTTTTATTAAATATGACGGAATACATTTAATTGAGGAAAATTAAGAAATAAATTTTGTGCTTTCTTTTTACTTTCTCGTATGGCAATGCCCAATGTCAGTTCAACATATTCTAATTGATTGCCCACAATTTATTTCACAACGCATCGGTTTCTTTCAGTGTTCCTGTATTATTTTCAAAGACATTCTTCACAATGTTAATCCACCCACATCCTTTTACTTTCTTAAAACTTTTTGGTTTTTTATTATTTGATCTGATTAAAACTAATTCTGTTTTAAAGTTTACTTACAGCTTTTTACTATATACCAAAAATGTTGACAACTCATGAAAATTGAAATTTTATCTACAAGTTTATAAAACAAAATTTTAATTCATCCCATACGTTTGGCGCAGCACAATCAAGAATGGTTTGTGCGCCACTGAACTCCACCAAATCAAACCGAATTGTAGAGAAATATAAAGAAAACATTATCATCGCAAAAATATTTCAGTTCGAGATTTTGACGAATCTTTGCGTTTCAGACCTCTCTGAGATCGAAAAACACAATTTAAAAAATTCTGTCAGTCAGTCCGTTGTGACAAAGATAATTTAAAAAACACTTCGAGCTAAATGAATAAAATTTAGTATACGTTCTTTAAACCGAAATTTGCAGATATTTATTAAATTTACAGCAAAGTCCATTCAGAGAATGTCTGACAGTCCGGCTGTTCGAATATAAATTATCCCCATAATTACAAAATAAAGAGAGATAAATATCTACAGCATCTACATCTACAGCAGTGTTTCCCAAAGTGTGGTACGCGTACCTCCAGGGGTACAATAAGAGTTTGATGGGGGGGGGGTACAACTGAGGCGAAAGTCAACCCCCGCCCGTACATTAACTACATTAAAAGCCGCCCTGCCGGCGTCCTGGCATAGGGGTAGCGCGTCTTCCCCGTGATCTGGGCGTCCCGGGTTCGTGTCCCGTTCAGGCATGGTTGTCCTTCATTTGTTCTATCTGTGAGATGAGTGAATGTGCCCCCCTTTAAAAAGGGGCTGTGCAAGCGAATGTGATGCGTGAGTAGCAAAGTCGTACTCTTGGCCCTAGTTGGCGCTACTAAAATAAGAGACGTTCCCTTTCGGCTTAAAATCGTTGATTTCAAATCAGCGGGCTTGCCTATGGCAAGTGCCATTGGAAACAACAACAAAAGCCACCCTTTGAATGCACGACTTATTTCGCAAATATGTGAAGTAGTCATACCCAGCTCCTTACCGATGTTCGTTGGCTATCTCGAAGAAAGGTTCGAATAGATTGTTTGAACTTAGACATGAACTTCAATGTTTTCTTAATGATAGTTTCGAGTTGAGAAATTGTTTACATGACCGGGAATGGCTTTGTAAACTGGCATATTTGGCATATATCTTCTCTGCTTTAAGCTGCCTCAACTTATCGTTACAATGCAAAGAAATTTCATTGCTTCACGTTCAAGACAAAGTGAACGCTGCCATCGCAAAACTCAATTTATGGCAAAAGAGAGTTGGTAGTGGAGAAGTAGACCCTCTTTAAACAAGTTCGACTACTAAAATCGATGCTGCTACTCTTGAAATGCATAGCACAGCATTTGGAGAGTTTGCAAGGGGGGCTTGAAAAACTATTTCCATGATTTAAACAAAGATATTGAATGGATAAGAGATCCGTTTAACATTGACACAACATCCATGCCAGAAGGTTTGACGCATACCGAAGAAGAGCAATTGTTGGAATTGGCTTCAGACGGATTTTTGAAAATTAAACATAGGGAGGGTACCTTAACATCATTCTGGTTACAAATGCAACATGTGTATCCGGTCTTAACAGAAATGCATCTTGCCTTTTCCAACTTCATATTTATATGAAGTTGCATTTTCAGCATTTGTGGAGATTAAGATGAAAAAAAGGGAGCAGACGCGGAACCGCATCCGAGATCAAAATGAACAAACAGGGAACCAAACGATGACGATCTCGGCACAAACCATTGCATCCTTCTCATTGGTCCAAATAAATGTCACTCACAATACAACTTTTATTTATATTTTATTATGAATCATTTTATTTCTCTTTTCTTATTATTTTGTGTATGTCACAAAAAAAAATATATTTTTGATTGTTATTAAAATACCTCTTTTTTTCTTTTTTTTGACGAGGGGTACTCAAGCGTTACGAAAATTACAGAACTGGCACACATATCTCTAAAGCTTGGGAAACACTGGTCTAAAGTGTAGACCTACCTAACAAATTTTGAGCCAAATCCAATGAGGTGTTGAATGTCTATCGGTGTATACTTTCAGAAATATGTGAAAGCGATAATTCAAAAACGCAATGACTTTAAATATATCAAATTTAGTATGTAATTTAGTGATTGCAATTGTAGTTCTGCGCGAAAGTTTGGTTTGAATCAGTTGGAAAAAAAATGTCTAAAATATAAATTCTCCTTTATTAGAAAGTATGTGAGAAAATCTTGGGTAACCACTCCCTTTGGTTAAATTTTCCCTCACACGAAGAGACATTACATCTCCATGAGTGCAATGTTCTCTTCGAACAGTGCTCATGAGAATACAAAACCGAAATGACTAAAGAAAATCACATTCTTTATACCAACAAATAACTATCACATTTTGGACAAAATGTGACAGAGACTTCAACAGGATAACTTAAACATGAACACCACAGGCTGGATTGATAAATTTTGGTTGAAGACTTTATAGTAGGAGCGCATCAAATATTAGTTCGAATTGTCTATTCTTGTGTTTCCGATACGATAACTGAAAGACAGAACAAGCTAGATGAGTGGAATTTGGAATGTGATCAACATCTAGTTTTGGATCTAAGCAGTTAATAGTAACGAGATCTGAAATACATACCCAATATTTTGCTCTACACAGATTCGATTAATACAGTATGGGTTTTATTGTTTTTAATATTGCATAGGGGGAAAACTCCCATCAAATTACATTAACTATCTATAACAGCAAGTTTCCTTACATTCAGAAGCGTTTGCTTGGCAGGCAATCCGATGAGCAGCTAGCTTAAAGATGGGACAATTTCTACTTTGCAAGTTGAAACCATTAATTGAAATTAAATTAACATCTTTTTAGCATCAAAACGTATTAAAGAGTTCTGAAATTCTAATCTGAAATATACTTGTAGTAACATGCTAGTGCTAAGGTGTTTTTTTACGTCTACTTTAACTTAATTTTTAAAATTTCCTTTTGATTAAACAATAACGATACTGTGAACATAAAAAAGACTATTTTGTAATATGGATTAACGCACACGTGATTAGATAACTAAAATAATAAGTACTGTCTCAAAAAAATTAAAATAATTATGAAATAATTTTAAAAATTAAAATCATTCCTCAACATATGGGTTTTTCAAATTTTAAAGAAATATAAAAATATTTTTTTTGTGCAATAATATGTTTCAATGTGAAATTGTTGTGCATAAACCTTCTAATCCGATATTTTTATTTTTTGTATTAAAATTTAATCTAAATTTTGAAAACTCTGTTTTTAATGAACATTTACTATCTATGAAGTAAATATGGAAACATTTTGTAGCTAGAAGCCCAACGGTCTGGCATGTAGAACGTGTTGAACAATTTTTTCTTCATATATATCACATAATGGAATTTACAAATAATACAACATTATTCAGTCAGAAAAATCAATCATTTTTGGACAACAAATTGGGAATTTTTTTTGATAGAAAAAGAATAAAGAAATCTATTTGTTTTTCACAGTGATGGTTTCATAATATTTTTTCTTTATTCTGCAAACGAAACTCGATATTCTGAGATACTATCTAAGGCAATGGAAAGGAAAATAACAGATAACATAATGAACCGTTTATCGTGAGGTGCAGCTGTTTTGCATGGAGTACGCATTTAATTTTTTTGTTAACTGTATAATTGCATCTAAATCACGCGTCAGATGATAGAAGTGCCAACAACATATCACGTGATTTTCGTATTCTTCCATTTCCTGTAGCTAAGACCATGGCTACATTAACTTGACATTTCATTATTGTTGATACTTCTTTATTTTTTGATCAAGGACTCGGCGCATTTTAATATGCATTCTGTTACTTCGTACTATAAGAATCATTTTTCATTTCAATCTTAATAGTTGAATAAAGTATTTAAGTTTGATTAAATGTTAGGACTTCAGAAATTAAACTCATCAATGCGAAATGTTCATAGAAGCTTCACTTCCATGTTCTCCCTGTTGATACTAATTCTGAAAAAAGAATAAGAACTATCACTTCTAATAATAAAGAAAAAAGAATAAGAACTATCACTTTTAATAATAAAGATGATGGTATTTTCTCTATACAGGCCTTAACGTTTGACTTTCTCAAACTTGCATTTAGGAGGAAGGGAATGTGAACCTCAGAGCAATTTTTTTAATAATTTATTTATAATTTTAATCAATTGAAAACTGAGCGAAATTCTGATATTTATCCATTATAATGTCCGAAAATATTTTAGTATAAAAATGATTTTTACATCATATTAAAATTTAAAAAATTAAAGTTAAATAACTATTTTAATGATACTTATTTGATTTAAAAATTTGAAATTTTTGAAAATACTTGAAAATTTTTTCCTGTTATTTTGAACTTTTAAAAGAAATATTTTTTTTCTTGTTTACTTTCTAACAATAGATTGCACTGTTGCTTTAAAACTCAAAGCATTTCATTATTTCATTAGCGTTAATTTATTTTTTATCGCGCTTTGAAAATTTATGAATTAGGAAGACACTTCCGTTTCAGCGTGATTGATATCAAGAAAAAAAAAGGACAAAAAGGGACAAAAAGATGTGACAAGCTGCTCTTTTTTTTAAAAATAAAAGTAGCTGAAAATGTAAAACACAATAATTAAGAAATATTTTTAATTAATTAATAGCATGGTTAATTTATTTATTAACTGCATTTACTATTTTAACAATATGATTGATTCAATATCGTATTTTGTAAAATATATATTTTCCATTTGTTATTAAGTAAATCAGCAATTACTAGAATGAAATAATTTATAAATTTTTTTTAAGAGAGAGATGGATATAATTCTTGGTGAGGCTATACATGTAAAATTTCATAAAAACCAGCAGGTGCGCAGCGTTTTAAAGTGTCTAACTACTATTAGCGCACTTTTGAAGCAAAAACGTGAAATATAGGGCAGTAGGCACAGCCTAGGGGAAAACCAGCATTTTAGACTCGTTTTTACCCCATCGATCGAAATCAACATTTGACACAACACTACAACTGCAATCTCCAAATCTCATAACAAATTTGATATATTTGAGACATTGCATCATTCAGTTAAGTCGTTTGCAGGTTTCTGAAAGTACAGAATAACAGACATTGAAGACTTAATTGAATTTGGCTTAAAGTTTGACAAATTTAGCATTAGACACTAAGAATAAGTCTAATGCTAAATATGCCTATCGCATTTTGTCCATCTAGCTCTGTTTGTTTTGCAGATATCGTTAACTTACCTTTGAATAGCAGACATAAGATTTCCACTGAATAGACTTAGTTCAAAATTTGATATAAATTTACAAATTTGATGTGCAGATCACATACCAAATTTCATCCGTATAGTTGGAATTATCTTTGTCACAAATATTTTCCAAAAATGAGTTTCACGAACTTTGAAAGGTCAAAATCTAGAGTTTTCGAAACTCTATACCTCGAATATAAGAAAGTAAAACAGATTTCGGATTTAAAATCAACAATTTCGACAAACCAAAGCCAAAATGTAACCAAAAGCCGTAATGTAAAGCCATTTTTGTTTTTCCACTGTGGATTTAATCTTTTCAAGGAAAGGATTTTATTTAATAGATACAATTCACCATATTTTTTATAACTGTGGCGGATTTCAACACACAAGCACCGCTTTCTAGAAAATAATAGCCTACAGTTGGCAAAATTGTGCGCTGAACGTATTTTATTTTATGTAAATTATTTCATTTAAGAGGAAAGAGATGGTGATCAGAACTCAGTTACCTCCTCATTGGAATTCGTTATGGTGCCAATGGCTCAAAAAAATAATTTACTTAATTTTATGATATATATATAACAACTTTTGTATTAAATGTATGTAAAATATTTTGTAAAGAATTCCATGCTTGTTTCTTCTAAAATTATATTGTTTTTGTAAAACAAATAATTTGAAGATAAGGCGTAGAGTTCTTTAACAATTTTTATTTTTTATGATTTAATGAAACAGTTCCAATTTTTTATTAATTAACAGGATTTCGTTTTAAAAGCTACGACGAGCGCAGCGCAGAGAATTTAGAAAGCAAGCAGAAAACAGAAAAAAAAACACCCATGAGAAAGTGTTTAATTTTATAAAGGAATTTGCCGACTCAGCGTGTTGGCTTTGTGGGAAAAGAATAGTCCTTATAGCTTTAATTAAGTTCAAGTGAAACCAGAGATCGAATGATTAGGAAATAATTATTTTTAGCGTGTAGCTAAATTGAAATTATTTCATGTATTTAATTCCTTTACAAATAAAATTAGTGGAAGCACAGATTTTTTTGATGAATTTTCAGATGAATTATTTTAAAATAAAATGGTTAAATACATGAAAATTTTCAGAAAATCTTTTTCCAAGAGCTTCTGTGAAGGAAGGCAATAATCATTGGCTTAATATCTTTAAAATGATAGTGTAAGTAAAGCAATGTGCAATTCGATTTTCATGTAATAATATATTCGAGGTAAAAATTTCAGCTTTTGTTCTAGGAATAAAAACAACATTCGTTTTCCTGTTAAAAACTCTTAATTTTCTTTCAGGTAAAGATCAGGTCCAGATTCCACCCGTTACTAAACGACCTTATACACAATGTAGGCGATTGAAACCAAATCGATCACATGTGCAAATCGGTCAATAGTAAAGCAGTAGTGCAATGATGCAAATCAGTATACGTCGCAAACCGACGTTGTGTATTGCAGATGCAGATTCAAATTTTATTTTATAACTAAATGGTTGGAAAATTATACGGTTTTTACAGATAAATTTCATAGTTCTTCGTTCATATGAATGAGAATTTTCAATTACAAATAATTTTTTAGAAATAATGCTACAATATTTGAAGAAATACATAGTTTTCAAGTAAAACTTAATCGCTAAATTTCCTTTACTATTCAATATGTAAATACGAAGTACTCAACAATAATACTTACATAAATATATAGAACTACAATATCTCTAGCCACAAATATTTATGAAAGGTATATTTTATTTTATCAGGTTTTTTTTTTTGGACTTCCTAAATTTCTTTACATTATAATGTAGTATTAAAAGCATTTTTAAAAATTGATTAAAAACATTTAAAAATTGAAGAATCGTCTGCAAAAGGATTGAAAAATGATCGTCTGCAAAAAATTGAAATTCCAAAAATACAAATCCCCATTGTAATCGCAGTTAGGCAAGATGTTTTTAGAATGTTGTAGATATTTTTGGTAGTAGATATTTAGTAGTAGATATTTAGACTTACTATATGCAGATATTTTCAGAACGTTGTGAAGTGATGACAGTTTCAATACAGATCATTCATTAATTGCTTTTAGAATTTATTGAAATTAGAATAATTGGTGCAACTTGCTCTTCATATAAAAATTAATCATTAAATCAACAACGTTCAATACGCCTTAAAGGATTCCAAAATTTTAATTAAATATCATCAATAAATTCATCATTTATGCGGATAAAATGATGCTTTTTAAGAAACTAGATTATGCATATTTTTAAAATTAGCAACTTAAGTCATAAACGTAGAAATTCAATACATCTTTCAAAATTAGTTACAACTCTTTTTGTTGTTTAATTACTAAAAATTTGTACTCAAATAAGTGAAATTTAATTTTTTTAAATTATACTAATAACTATTGAAAAAACATTGAGCAATTATTAGTAAAAAGAGAAAAAGTTTTATAACAAGGATCTGTCATGGGAACAGAAAATATTTAAATAATGAAAAAAATATATATTCACTACAGTATTTTCCTAATAATTTTTTTTTATTTAGTTTATTTTCTGCGGTCTCGAAAAAAAATTAATTAAAAAAATATTATAAAATTTGGAAAATGAATTCAGATTAAAAAAAAAAAAAAAGAAAGGGGAAAAAAAAAACTCAATCCTTACTCTTTGAGGCACCATTCCTAACCTCCAGAGCGATACTTCTTATAGTGGAATCCTTCATGGTTACCTTGCAGCTCATTTCCTTGAAATGTTATTTCTGCTATTATTTCTACCTCGTTACATCTTAGTAAAGAACTTGTGAATTGCTCAACACGAAATTTCTATATCTTCGCTACTGCCATCTGTCGGCCGGCGGGTGTAAGAGCGAAAATGAAGTCAAGGACAGCTGACCAAACATAGCATGCGAGGTGGCAAACAGATTTGCTTTAAAGATAACGATGACATGAGCAGGATGAACAAACTGTAACTCATGCCAGCCATTTGTGTTAATCGAATTTTGTCTTCGCGTCGCGATAGTATATATAGTTTCACCTTTACTTTAAAATATTTCAGTACATTAATACGCACGCATATTTTTACTTTGAAAAAACATAGGACTGCAATTGTGATTCCAAAATCACATACCAAATTTGATATGTTTAAGTCATTGTGTTTTTGTGTTATCGCGTTTATATGCTTCTAACTAATAGATATTCAATTTCTTGTTGTATTCGGCTCAAAATTTGATAGGTCTCTTCAATATGCATGTTAAATCTGTATACCGAATTTTACTCATCTAGCTCTCTTTGTTTTTCTAGTTATCGTGTTATCTTATATTCGGACACCAGAACGGATAGCGTTTCTCTTAATAGATTATGCTCACAATCTGATACAAATCTGCAAATGTGGTGTAAAGACAATATACCAAATTACATCCATCTAGCTTGATGCGCTTTTCAATTATCTTTATCACAGACAAGGATTTTCACATTTTACACACATTTTTTTCACATATTTACACATTTGTCAAAAATGTATTTTTTGAACTCCAGGAGTTCTAAAACGTGAAGATTAATCAAAATGTTTTGACGATTACAATATTTTCTCTATACTCCGTACACGAGAAAGTAAAAAGTGAGAGATCAATCGTGTAATGAAATGAATTATTTATTCAATAAATTTAATTTCAAATCAGTTTTAAAATATATATTCGCACTTAATATCAGTCACACTGGTGCATGCCCATGGATTATTAGGGCCCTGCTAAGAGTTCCAGTTATACCTTAAATGTAGAATCAGAAATAGCGTTTGTATTATGATAAATATGTGTATGATATCTAGCCGGATTATACCTTTTGGAGGCCCTTAGACAACCTTAATTTCGCGGTCCCTTTTCTTCTGGAAAGTTACAAAATCTAATATTTTCTGATTGATTTTAAGTTAATATTTATATAAATAGTTTTCAAGAACAAATTTTGACAAGCTTAAATATAAAGAGCTTAAGTGCAAAGTATTCTTTTACGTATATCTCGTACAAAAAAATTTGAAATTTGGAAATGATTTTTTTAAAGTAAAAAGCAAAGAAAAAAAGTTTTTTTTAACAACTCTATATAAAGATTAATAACATGATCGAATATTTTTTTATATTACTAAGCGCCACATTTTTTTAAAAATTATAAAGCAACATAAATCAAATATAATTAATTCACTAGGAATGTTGCTAGAAGGAAATTCCAAAATTAATTTAACCATTACAAGATTTTATTATGAATAAATTCGATTGAAAGGCTTTAAAAATGAAATAAAAGCATAAAATTAAATACCTTTGAAGATATCTTTGATAATACCTAGAGGGTTCGGGATCCCTAAAGTTGCAGAGCTGCGAGGCATTTGTATACTTTGGCTATTTAATAATTCAGCTTTTTGTCAAAGCAAATTATATCGCCCTCCTGACAAAACATTGCCCATAGTTTTGGTTTAGCTTTATATTGTTAAAATCTTACCTCTGATCATTTATCTCTGATTCTAAATTGGCTAAGCTGATGCAAGAAAAATAAAGTTTTGTTAATTCTGTTTTTCTTTTTTTATTAATAATATTTATTTGTTTAGAGTTAAGCATTTCGTGTCAAATAAGAATTATTAGCTTTGTTTAGTTATATTAACGTCTCGTTTTAAAGCACCCCGTCGACTATATTGGACCTCGTAACTGTGAACGGCTATCAGATGATAAAGACGACTCCTGAGCTGGCCTCACCTCTTCAAACTTCCGCATCACGCCAGCGAGGCTTAAATGAAAATATATTTTGCACATATTCCTTTATTGTATGAGGTCGCGGTAGACTCGTAGCAGAGACCTCGGTCCGAAACCCATTTCTAATAAATGACCGCCATATAAGTGAGTCTGTTGTACGCTAAAATTGTTAAATATTAATTAGTCCATCCAAAAGTGCGATGACGAAACTCATGCGCGCCATCGAATATGCTTAAAGATTCACAAGTTTAGTTATATCAACTTCCCGTTTGAAGCAACACTAGGGCTATTTTGGGACGGACCTCGTCATTTTGAACCGCGGTCAGATGACGAGGACGACACCTCAGCTGGCACCCCCCTCTCCACACCAGCTGGAAGACATTTGGTCAGGACGGATTTAACGTGTCAGATCCCCTTACACGACAGTTCTTTGTTGGAATCGGGTGTCGAACCTGAAACCCTCCGGTTCCGAAGCCGAGACCTTACCACCAGGCCATCGCGGCCTTCAAGATTTACGAAGTCGGTCTCCAAATAGTCCTCGTGTAGATCACAAATAGATCTTTGAAGAAAATGAACCAAAATTAAATCTTTCTTGCATTAAAACAAGTTTTTTGAAAAATTGTTTTGTCATTTTTTTTTTTTTTTTACTGGTGCTTGTGTCCTGTGCCTCAGAATCAAAAGTGACTGCCGATTAGAACAGGGGAGGAAGGCGACTGCATTTAGATTTCAATTTAACTTCCACGCGCTTTTCTCATTCGATTAAGCCATGAATGGATTGAAACCATGAAATGAATACCATGGATACTACAACATGGGCATCACTTGGATGATTTCTTGTTGACTGATTTCATAAAATAAATCTTTAAAATGTTACGAAGAATGATATAGGAACCTATCATAATAAATTTTGTTCGTTTATTTATAAACTTTTTTATTAAAATTGACGTGCTTTATGTTTGTAAGGATGTATTGCAATAGGTTTTTAACTTCGCTTCCTCATATTCTAGAATCTTGAAATTTTTGTCCATTCGAGTATTATCGATGACTCTACATCATTTTATTATTTGTAGAATTTAAATATTAGTCAATCGATTATTAAATTACTTGAATTTCAATTTCATAAATTAAAATGGTAATGAATTTCAGAAAAATTGATTTCCGGATTTCATAATATTTGAATAAGGAAATAATAAATTTAAAACTAAAATATAGGGAAAAAATTAAAATAAAAAAGTACGGTTTTCAGCGCACAAATAAACGTATAATAAAATTTTATTATTTTTAATTATATTTCATGATAACAAACGAGAAAATTCAATTAAACGATAACAAATTATATTTGTACTTTGTGACTATCGTTTTGCAATACCGAATATTAACCTACAAAAATCTAATCAAATATTTTGTGGTGTAAGTTAATAATAATTCTTGAACTCGAAAATGTACTTATAATTAAAAAATTATTATTCTAGGTGTCTTAATAACTTTAATTTTATAGAGTTTTTTTTTTTTTTTTTTTGTTATTCAAAATTACAAGCTTTTTCATTGCCAACCTTCTCAGGTGGTTCTTTATTAATCATTTTCTAATCTTGAGGCTATAGTGGCTTTAAGATTACATAATAATTTAACACCTATTACCAAACAAATAACCTATTCTACGTAATACACCCTATCGTGCCCAAATATTTTTTCTTTTAATTTAGAGAACATGAAAACTTTATCTTCATTTTTTAAAAAGAATATTGTAAAATTACACGAGAATATTTTTAAAATGTATAGTTATTTTTTTCTCCCTTTTTCATTAAAAATATTGTCGTTGCAAATATTTTACAAAAGAAAACCTTTAAATTATTTTGTCTCATTGCAACGAGCAACTCTTGAGACACATCTATATGACATTCGATTTCAAGACAGTTTATTTATTTTAAGAACCTAAAAAGAATATAGTTGTATTACAAGTAATATTTAATAAATGAAAAATCATTCTTTTTACTGAAGGAAAAAAAAAAAGAAATCATGTGATTTACGGAAATATCTTTACATAACTTGTGCTGTGGAAATCCGAATTGCTAATACATTCCTAAGATTGCTTAAAAAGATGTCATATGTTGCAATGTCATACATTTAAGTGCAAATCTTTTGTCAGATTTAATGATCGAATAAATTTTAATAATGACACAGCATTTTTGTTCATCTAGAATTCAGAAAAGTAATGCACTGACTAAATTCAAGTTGTTTTTTTTTCCGAATCATACACTGATTCATATTTACTCATGTGTTCGTTCATTGTGTACATATTCCATGGTACATATTCCATAACTAACAGTTAAACTTGAAAGCATGATAAAAGCTTGATGATACATCTTTCAGGACTGTACCGGGACTCTTTGACATCGTCGTAAGTTCCCCGAATGAGGTGAAAAACATATCGAATTTCTAGATTTTACTTTTACAAGTTGAAAAATGAAATTTCACTAACTATATTTGTGTTTTTATTCTCAAGCCGAGAAATTATTTGTTCCATCTATGTCTAACATCCTTATGTCGAGAGTATCACATTATGAGGATAAAGAGAGAAAGGGGAAGGTGGTGAAAACCCATGAACAAACTTAGAATTATAGATTATTAATTACTATTAAAAAGTAGATCGGCCGGTCCAAACCAACTTGATGGCACTTTTCGGAACGACGACAAATTACAATTCGATCTTTTTTCAACGCCTGTTACAATTTTATAATTAAGGTTGCATTTAGACTGAGCAGAAAATTCGTTATCTACTCAAAAACGCTAGACTGCGATAACTGTTCATTACGTAGATTTGTATGCAAGATCAACCAGTGGGAGTGGTCTCCCCAAAGCCTTCTCGCACACTCTTTAATATAAGTGTTAGCCCGTCACCTTGCACCTTTTCTAGCTATAGTACACCATTGGTATAGTATAGTTAGGAAATACTAATTTTAAGTATAAATTTAGCATTTTTACTGAATCTGCCATATCATCTTTGGATAGTATTTTTGTCGATTTATCCCTGGCATATGGTTAATAGTATCCGAAAACTGAATTTGTGTTTTAAACACATATTTCCCAACCGATTAAAATAAGAATTTGACACAGAACTACAGTTGCAGTTGCAAAATCAAGTATTAAATTTGATATATTTAAATCTTTGCGTTTTTGAGTTTTCGCATTTGTATCCTTCTGAAAGTACAGATTGACAGATGTTCGCCCCCTTAATTGGACTTGGTTCAAAATGTGAGAGGTGTCTACAACATAGATGATAGAACACATTATAAAGAAGTGTCTACCTGTCCACCAGTCTGTTTGTCTGTGACAAAGATAACTCAAAAACATAGATTTCCTCTTGATGGATCTTATTTAAAATTTTATAGAAACCTATAAATTTGGTGTAAAAATCATATACCAAATCTCACATGTTTTTAAGTTATCTTTGTCACAGACAAACAGACTCGCGGACAGGTAGACATTTCTTTATAATGTGTTTTTCGAACACCGAGGGAAGCCAGGAAGGACGTGGAGATTGGCCAAAATCACGACATCGAATTTTTGATTATAAGTCTTTCTATATACTTCGTATATGACAAAGTAAAAAGCACACATCAAAGGAGTTCAAACGTTTTCAATCACGAGGATTAAGGAGCCTCTTTCAGAATATACAAAAATTCGTGAAGATTCAGAATCCACGCTCGTGCTTCTATTGTTTATGAGCAGTGACATAGCCATGAGACTATATGCGAAACAATAGTAGGGAAACTGGAAAATGAAAGATACGCCAGGTATAAAGTTATTGGTAGGTTTCTGAATGTAACTCATACTAATGTAATTCATTTTCGTAGGACTAATTTGTAGCTTAAAAGTAGCCATAAAGGGAATTTTCTACAATTAACTGTGCGATTCAAATATTGCCCAAATTTCATTAGCGTCCACATGAATCTTAAGCTATAAATTATTTTCTAATTTCTTTTTTTTTTT
>JAPMOR010060621.1:248518-260359 GCA_026543865.1 Argiope aurantia | reverse complement strand
TTTGTTACTACTTATTTGATACTACTTGATACTACTTATTTGTTACTTGATACTACTTATTTGTTAATTTCAGCTATCGCAACGCATCATAAACAAACGATACAATGGCTATATCGCCTGAGCTTACACATTGTGTCCTTAATCGATTTAATCTAATATTTTAGTAAACAGTTTCAATATATTCAAGTAATACAACAATTACTTATTGAAGTTTTCTTTAGGGTATTCATTTATTTTGATATATTCTTTCAAAATGAAAAAGGTTAGAGCAGCCTTTTTTAAAATTATATTTTGATAAATACTAACCGATGGATAATTGGAGAAAAAAATCTTAATTCGATGATTTCCATCTTTCAATTTGATTACAAAAATTTGCACATTCAAACTATTTAGTTGTGGAAGAAATATCGCATGCGTACACCTGATCCTAACATGAACTTTGGTCTCTTCTTCGAATCGAACAGCCAGAGTAAACAAAAGAATTTTGCTGAATGAAATTGATTCGATGCATTTGACACGTATTGGAAATCTAGAGTGCATAATAGAAACAAACGTAGTTCGTCACAATAGTTTTTTAGTACATTTTAATTGATAAACTCGATGCTAAAATTAATTTTCGAATAACTGAGAAATAGAACAAAATAAAGGCACTAATTCAAATTGTGTGCGCAACTCATCTTTAAGCATAAAAAGTGGTCTGAAAAAACAAATGAAGAAGTAATTGAAAACAAGATATATATATATATATATATCAATTCCTACTTTCGCAAGAATTGAACTCGTATTCTCCACCTTCACGTGAAAAATATTGAAATCCTTGCATTTTACTGATTGAAATACTGCCTGTTGATTTCAATTTTCATTACAAACTGCTAAAACTCTATTTAAAGTATTAAAAATCAATTAAATTTAATAATTAATGAATTAATATTTGAAAAAACTGTTTCAACATCAAGTGTCATCCATTACAAGTTTTAAAAAATGTATTTGAACTTGAGTGGATGAATAAAAAGTATTTTATTAACGATTGAAAATTTGAACAAGATATATAAATATATATAGGGAGAGTGTGAACTAATAGCAGGAATTGAAAAATGATAATTTGTATTGATATTTCCACTTAATTAAAATATAATTTATATAAGAAAAATCGGAAATTTTTTGCTCAGTATCTTTTCGAAAAGTAGATTTAACGCACTTCCAAAACAACGCTACCTTCTTTATATACACCGATGTCATTTCAAAAGTAAACAGAGACGGAAATATGCACAGTTAATTTTAGAAGTGGCAAACTGCGTAAAAGGAATGCGTTGGAAAGAAAGTAGAGATTTATAAAACTCATTTTCAAATAAATACTTTAAAATTATCAAGATATATTAAGATTATTAATATATATTAAAAAAAAGATTTTCACTCCAACTATTTTATTATAGTTCTTATTAAATTTATATTAAGTATGTTTACAAAAACAAAGACATTTAGAATGGACAATTCATTACTTTTAGTTCTTTATTGTATTAAAAAGAACTTGTTTTGATAAATTTTTATTTTATTTCATGTTTGTAAAGATTAAAATTTATAATCACTTACTTTCAGGTGTCCTGGAATTTTGAAATTTTGCACTCAATTTGAACTTATAAATTTTGTACGGTAGTATACCATTTTAATATTTTCAGAATTCAATTACCAGTTAATTAATTAATAGTTTAATTTTGATTCAATACGTTTAGAGAAATATTTTAATAAACTTTGAAAAAAATGAAATGAATTTAAAGATTCCATGACAATTATAATGATAAATTAGAAATTGCAGACGAAAAAGTAGAAAATAATTAAATAAAAAGATTACGCTTTTCAGAAGAATGATAAAAATATATTTTTGAAACTTACTTTTATTAAATTTTTAGTGTGATTTTATAGTTTCTATTTAAAATATCTATGTTTCTATTAATGAATATCAAAATTTTCAAAGACACATTTAATTTTTAACAACTGCAAAAGCACAAGAAATAATTTTTGATTGTTGTTATGATATAGCACTTCCCCAGTTGTTGTTTTTTTTTTCCACTTTTAAAAGAATTTTAATCGAGAAAATTAGACAAAAGTTGAAAAATCCCTTAAATAATTTTAACCAATTAAACGTAGAAAGGATGATTTCTGAGAGAGTTCGAAAAGTAGATTTCACTTAGACCAACACATTTACCTGAATTAATTTTAATAGAAATATCCTGCTGTCTATAATAAATAGTTAAAAAAAGGAAATGGAACAAATGCGAAATAATTGAAAAATACGATATTCCTTAATTACAAAAGGATGCACTGCTTGCATATTTAGAGCATGCATTTTAGTTTTGACTGCTTATTATCGTTAATATTAATGAATGCATTTAAATTAGTTGAAATTGTGATTTCTGGAACTGTATTCTGTTTTTGGCTTAGAATTTGTATTGTTTCTCCAGAAGTCTGTATTGCATAACATTATGGCTGGAAGCGATTTAAACCCACGCAACATATTTATTGTTATTAAAAACAACATGCGCACTTAAACATATTTATCGTCGTTAAAGGTCCTAGAATTTTCATGCTTAACTAGCCGTCTTTGGCGACCAGTTTTTGTTTGCCTAGATTATTGACTTTTTGGTCTGTTAAATAAATGGAGTGGAAGTATGGAATGCATTAAAAAACCTTTCACCTTGTTATTTTATACGTCTGAAATGCGGGAATTCGGCTGAATCGCTGTACTGAAAATAGGAACGATAATCCAGTAAGCTACGCGAAGCATTGAATTCAGTGCTTCTATAAAAATGTTCTATGAAGCTGTCAGTGAGATGAGTTTGCCGAAGAGAGGTTAAATGATATGACAGGTAGGATGCGTACATTAAAAACTGAGAAAAAATGCGGATCCATAATTTCGATGATTTTTACTTTTTTTACTTTGTTGTATTCGAAGTATAAGAGAAAATATTCTAACCTTCAGAAAATTCAAACTCAAACTCTGTGTGTTCGAAAAACTCATTTTTTGACATTATGTCTGTCTGAGACAAATATTACTCAAACCGCTTTGAACTAAACCATTGACACCTGGTGCATGATTTTTACATTAAAACGGTAGATTTCTATGAAATTTTGAACAAACTCCATTCTCAGGAAGTCCGTTTGCGAGGCTGTTCGAATATAAGTTATTGGGATAGTTGCAAAATGAAGGTAGCTGGGAGGACAAAATTCGCTCCACAGACTTAACATCTATAATCTAGACACTTATTCAATTTTGTGCCAATTCCAACAATGGGTTGAACGTCTGTTAGTGCAAACACACAATGGCTTAAATATATCAAATTTGGTATGCCATTTTCTGACTACAATTGTAGTTCTGTATTAGATTTTCATTTGAATAGGTTGAGCAAAAACGCGTCTAAAACATAAATTCGATTTTTGGATGCTGCATGTCCGGGACCAATTACTAAAATAAATAAATAAATAAGAAACGCCAAGGATGACTCCAAAGATTCAGCAAAAAAACTAAATTCCCTCCAAAGATTAATATTTCGCAATTATTATACAAACTAAGGCAATTTTATGCAAAGGAAAAGTGATAAAACCTTTACTGAAGAGTATACGAGAAAGTTTCGGCAAGACCACAATGACTGAAGTTGCTGATGCAGTATATTGTACACATTTAAGTGAAAATGTTGACATGGACTAGAGGATCCTAACATTGATTAATAATTTTTAGTGAATGTCATTAATGTATGTAAATCCCTTTATTATAACGAGCCTTGATAAAATTTTATAGTATTGTTACAAACCTGCAATTCGGCTTCCCAGCATAGTTTGTTCCATCAACAGAAAGAAAGTTTTACAGTCATCTGAATGGGACGGAGTTCAGGTGGCGCGTCGGAGGTCCCAGAGTTTGGCGACAAACTTGGCGACCATTTCGCGACTTGCCGACGAATTTGGCGACTTTGGCACCAAAATAGATTATACCCGAAACATCGAGAATTTTCCCGATCCGTCCAGTAGGAACCGAGATAAGCCTCGAACGTTCCTGATTGGTTGAGAGGCTTCTAGCCCCGCCTCCCGAGACCTATAAAAGGAAGTAGCCGCAGCTGCCAGAAGAGGGTAGACGACAGAGTCGTCGAAGTCAGTTCGAAAAAGAATAAGGGAAGTCCGAGTCGGAGTGGTGGAAGTTAAGTCAGTAGTCCGAGTCGGAGAAGTCCGAAGACGGAGCGGAGGAGTCGTAAGCGACAGAGCGGAGACAACGGTGAGCAGCGACGGAGTCAAGCTCGTGCTGAACTGAGCTGTGCGTTACTGTCTGCAGTAGATTCTGGTTGTATGCTGCTGTGTATGCTGTTGTATGCTACACGTCTCGGCTGAAGATAGTCGTCTCTATGCTGTATATAGTTATCGTTTTTGTGCTGTCCTGTGTGTCTTTGTGTAAATAAACGTCGTTGTTTCTTTCTCTGCTGCCGCCTGCTGATTGAGCGTTCTCTACACCATATCACTTCCATTATCCAAACGAACCCTAGGAAGAAATTTCGTAACAGTATCCATTTTGGCATTATGCCTGTATGTCTATCTATCTGTCTGTGAACGGGATAATCCGAAATCATTTTGAGCTAGATGGTTGAAATTTGGTATATGATGGCCTTTACAATAAATTTGTAGATGTATCATATTTTATCTATCATATTTTGAAAGAAATTCATTGAGAGGAAGTCTGTCTGTCGAGTTGTGCAAACGTAATTAAAACGATAACTCCTGAGGGAAGAGAGTTAGATAGATAAAATTTGGTGCACAAATGTAACATCTAAAGTGAACATATCTGTGGAATTTGGAATAAAATCCATCTATTGGTCAGTCTATCAAAAGCATATAAATGCAATAACTCTAAAATTCAATGATTTAATATATGATATTTTTTTATATAATTTTGGGACTACAATTGCATTTTTTTAATAGGTTGGAAAAAAAACGCATATAAAACTCAAATTAATTTTTCGGCTAATATTAATCGCATGCCAGGGATTAATCGCCATGGATCACATTACAGATTTTTTTAAAACGATAGATTGTAACAAAAGATCTATATTTCGTAGCTATTATTTTCCAGTATCATGGAAGAGACCCAAACATTTTATACAAAAGTAGGAAAAGGGATAACACCCTCGTTGGAGAGTATGCGAGAAAGTTTTGGGGAGACCTCTCACAATTAAATTTTTGAAATTTTCCTTTTGTTTAAATTATTTGATAAGAGAAAACTAATTTTATTCTCTTTCTAATATGAATCGTTTTTCAATTTGTCCATTTAAGTTTTGTAGCAAAGGTAAAAGGACATCACGCATGAAAGGATTAAGGAATGGGTCGAACTGAATCAATGACGTTATTTTCTGTCAAATGACTGGCTCCATGTTACATAATTTGAAATGCATGTCTAACGAGACTTTTATGAGATAATAGCCGTGACGACTGAACAAGTCACGCGATTATCTTTTTTTTAGCTTTTCGCATTGAAGCGACAATTTTCGGAATAAATCATTTTATTTCATAAAAAAATTACAAAAAAAATCAGTTAGTAAGATTTATTTCGGTAAATTTACACAAATTTCTAAATAACACTTATAACTTTGAATATTTTCAATTTCCTGCGCATTAATTTTAAGTTTTATTACTTAGAAATGAGTACGCTGAATAATTTCAAAAGAGCTAAATTAAAGCCAACCACTATCACTCAGAAAATTGAGCAATTGATGCTTTAAATAATGAATAACAAGCAGAGTGTTACTGAAGATTTTAGAATGTTTCGCAGCTTTCGTAAGAAAAAAATGTAAAAAATGTAAACATCTTTTGCATAATGAGTAGGATTTCGGAGCTATCATTTACATTTACTCTTGGTAATAAACCAGCGTTAGTCTCGCCAAAAACTTTCTTACACATTATCCTACAGAATGCCTTGCATTGTATTGGTGTACCATAGTTACGAAATATTAACTTTTGGTGGGAATTTAGCCTTTCTACTGAATCTTTGGTATAATTTTTGCCAAATTTTTCGGTGATTAATTTGGTTAATAGTGTCCGAAAATCAAATTTGTGTTTTAGAACGTTTTTCTCTGCAAATTGAAACAAAAAATTGACACAGAACTACACTTGCAGTCACCAAATTTGATGCAATTAAGTCCCTGCGTTTTTAAGTTATCGTGTCTAAATGTTTTTAAAATTTCAGACCTTCAGATGTTCAACACCTTCTTGGATTTGACTCAAAATTTGGAAGGTTACAATATAGATATTAAATCTGTTTACCAAATTTTTAAAATTTTGGTTTTCTTTGCTTTGTAGTTAACATATATTCGAACAGTCGGACGGATTTTACTCAAAATTTGACAGAAATCTATAAATCTATAAAATTGAGTTATCTTTGTCCTAGACAGACGAACAGACGTTTTACAAAAATGTTTTTTTCGGACCCAAGAATGTGTAAAATGTGGGGATTTGTGAAAATCTCGAATTAGAATTTTTTAAGCATTACAATATTTTCTCTATAATTCATAGATGAGAAAGTAAAAAATAGTGATTTGAGATGTTTTTAGATAATTTAGGTTTCGATATATTTGTTTTTGAAAGATCGTTGCTAACATTTAAAAATTTTATCGCGATTATTGCTAACACTTATTCTGAAATAAATTTTAAAACAGTTGGTCATTTGATTATTTTCAGTGATCTAGCTTCTTCGCCATGAGGACTATTAAAATGGGCCACGTGAATTAATTCTCGAAAGTTTCACCTCGGATTCTGCGTAATGTTTTCAATCACTTGGCACATCTAAACTTCCTGCTATAAACCTTTCCAAACATAGTCAGAAATGAGAAATAAAACTGGTACCCTTTCTTAACACATTTTGTGTTTACGATTCGAAGCAATGCTAGCAACTGTCATCAAATTTTCTGAAATCTCAAACTTTTTTGTTTATGTTTTGATACATTTCCAATCTTAAATCTGTTATCGTTATTTTTATCGCAATACGTGTGACTAAATTGAAGTGAGTTTATTATCTACGTCATCTTCTTATCAAGTCTTTACACTAAAGAAAGCTCGGTGCATCTAGGAATAAATTAAACATTCTGATGTAAAACACTAAGGTGCCTTCAGTGGCAGTTGTAAAGGTTGATAAATATAATCAGACGATATGACGTGTCATTCATCAGCCTAGGCGAAATGTGCGCAATATGTACTTGAGTTTTCAAATGCAAGATTTTTCTGTTTTTCATTTTGCATGATAATTTTAATGCATCTATAAGATTAGCACCCACTTGGAGATGCAACCTTAACCTTCTTCCTATGTAGTGCAGATTAAAATATATACTGAAAGAACAGATTTTGGATGTGATCTGATTGCCGATCAGGGAGAACTCGTTCTTATATTGAATATTGTATTGATGCTGATTTTGAATTTCAGTTTAATGCTGGTCAGGCAGAATGTTTTTTAATTGACATTTTTTTATACGTTTTTAAACTGAGTATTTTATTGATACGGATTTTGGATTTGATCTTATTGCTGGTCAGGGAGAATTTTTTTCTGTCACTTTTAATTCATTCTTAAATTGAACATTTTATTAATGCGTGTATGTTTTGTGAAGGAAATTATTAATATTTTATAAATTTCTCTTAAATATTCAACAGTTTAGAAGTTTAATAGGACGTTACATTGTAAAAAACAAAACAAAAAACTCTTTCTATAAAAAATATTTTTTTTTAATTCGAATTTTTTGTTTTTTTATGAATTTAAAATATTAAAGACAAAATAGACCGATTAAATTAAATAACAAAGCACCGAAGAGGTGTGGTTGATTTTCAATAACAATCAAAATATATGGAAACACTCTTTATTATACTGATCAAATCGGAATTATCTATTCTTGTACAGTTTAGACTTTAAAACAGTAGATTCCAAAAACATTTCATCATAAGGTACAATATTTTTATTAATTTCTTTTTTAATTTTCATTATATAAAAAAAGAGTCATGTAATTTTTTGAGCATTTTATATTAGATCAAAATTTCGATTAGAGCCAGTCTCATTCGTCAAAAGTTATTTTTCAAAAAAACTATAAATCATATTGTTTTTACATAGGAAATTAATTTATTGTTTGTTAGAAAAATAACATATAAATGAATTGTTAAAGTTATTAGAACAAATGAAATTTAATATGGGATTTTAGTATCAGCATAGAATATATGTTTGATAACACTGATCTAATTTTCAAGCCTTTAGTTTCCATCCTTGAACTAAGGTACTCAAATGATTTTTATATAACTTAAATCGATGTAATGTCTACGGCTATAACCTATATCCTCATTAGAAAAGAAAGAGAGAGTCAGTCAGTTCTTTAGAGGTCATTTTCAACTTTCTGGCATTGAACGATCAGTAGGAAATAGCAGTCTTCAGACAGGATAAAAAAAGTCTTTACTATTTCTGTCGATTTGAAAAACTTTATTAATTTATCCTGTCAGAATTTCTCTTTTATATTATGCATGTACATAATTTTCCAAATCCGTAATATTTTTTTCTACTAAAAAGGAAATCATCTGAAAATTTTCTTTCCAAAAAGGCAAGACTAGATTATGTTAGCCTATCGACGGCTTCTGCCTGTTCGTTTAAATCAATTCAACTCAAATCAAAAGAAATAAATAAAATATCAAAGTATACAAATAGTTTAGAGGGAAATCATTTTTGGATTTCTAGCAATTATTTTTACTTTTGAGTGTCTATGAATGGTAAATTCCATACAAAACGTTTTAATGCGCAAAAATAAACTAGCTTTTATTCTTCCGTGGCTCTTATGTAAGGAAAGCTATTCCGTTGGAAACAGCTTATAAAAAATGAAGTGTTTTCTTATTTATTTTCTTAGAATATGTATAAGAGAAAAATAACCTTTAAGAATCATTTTAAAAATTCAATATTTTTTTAAATTAATAATCAATTAATTATTAATCAGTTTATGAATTAATAATCTTTTCTTTATTATTTCAAATATGACTATTAGTTTTAAACACTTATTTTTAAAAATTTTCAAAAAAATAAATATTTGGTGTATTTTATTTAAAACTTAACAACTATTTTTTTTTATCAAATTTTAAGTTATAGTAAATTGTATTCTTTTTCTTTTTGAAAATTATCATGATAATGAGTTATACATTTTCGTTACTGAGGGTTATTTTTTCATCTTTTCAATTACTGTTTGATAATTATTAAATATAGAGAAACCGGATGTTATTAAAATGTATTTATATTTGGAGAGAACTTATTTGAGTGTTTGTGAAAATGTAAGAGTAATTCACTTTTTCTTCTGAAATAATTTTTGGAAGTTTTCCTTTGACCTGTCCTTTTAGTTTACTAAAACTAATACCTTTATTACTTAAAAGAGACAAAGCTACTCATATATTCAATTTCAGCATATTTATATTTTATATTTTCGTTGCTCTTTTATGATTTATAGCGCAGTTGTATTTACTTATTACTTTCCATTATTTTCATCAAAGCAAGAAATAAGAAATAATTGATCCCAAATTAAAGTATTCTTTCACTGGAAAAATTTCCTTCCAGTCCACATAATAAAATAAAAATTTTGAGCTAGAACTTTCTTCTTATTTATATAAGGCAATCATGCACAATCTTTTACTTTTAATATTTAATCAACTGGCCAAACGAAAGAAGGAAAAAATAATTCAGAATAGTTTATATATATAGTTAGATAGTTTTACTGATATAGTTTTTTTTTGTATTAAACTATGTTTAAAAAAATGCTTATTAGTTTCTTTACGTTATGTTTCCACATCTTCAACATATTCAAATCTTCCACATACTCAAATCTTCAATTTTCTTATTAAAAATTAACATTAGATTTTAATCAACAAAAATTTTTTGTACAGATTTTTCTTTTTTCATTTTAATTTAAATTTCAAAAAGTTTAAAATCTTTATGTAGTAATTTTTTTAATTAAATATTTGGATTCCGATAAGGACGGATTTTTTTATCACTTATTTGTTCAGTTTATTTCTGGTATTAAAAATTCGGGACATTCCTATTTCTTATCTTTTTAAAACAGATTATAATATTTGAATGTTTCCACCTACTTATTAATTCAGTAAGAAACCTTAAATATAAATGAAAGAAGAATTATAATTTTCATATTCTATTAAAAGAAAATTGAGACTCGAATTTTCAACAATTTATTTATATATATTTTTTGAAACATATGAATATTAATTTCTAAAAAAGATACAATATTTCAACGTAGTTAAATATCAAAATTGTGCCTTATTTCTATTCCCAAAATTATCAATCATGTTTTAGAAATTAGCTCAAATTTTATGAAATTTTTGACATTAAAGAAGTTTATTTATCTCCGGGACAAAATCTAAAAAAAATATACTTAAATGATCGCTCAACTTGCCTTTTGTTAAGCAATAAAATTTAGTTTGGCATGTTGTTGACACAGTTTTATGAAATTAATCCCACTTTTGACTATGCTGTTCCAAAATTAATATCAGAAAATGCAAATAGAAATTTAATAAAATATAGTTAAAATCAATAATTTATAGAAACCCTAACAAATAAATATGCTCAAAAAACTAAAATATTAAATACTTCTAAGAGATATAAACATGAAAAAATAAATAAAAAGCATACTTGAATAATCTTAATTTCATCAAAGTTATGAAGATAGTTACTTGAAACAATAAAACTAAACAGAAACGATTATGGGTACGTTAAAGCACTAAAAAGTATAACATATAGAATTTTTCCAATAAAATAACTCTTGTTTGGATAAACCATCTGCAAAGATATTCGGAGTTGCTATACACTGTGATAATTGTAGACACTTTATATAATTGTGAATGACAGATGAGTGCATAGTTTGCACAATTCTCCTACTAGTAAATGCATACGGACTAATCGCTTTTTTTCTATCACATTAAGGTTGTTCTTAGTAATATTTAATTCCGAAACAGAAGTAATTTCCAAAAAAAAATGACATTTTCAATTTACAGAATATATTTCTAGAAATTATTTCTTTTTATAGGTTTCTCTTTTCACATAATTAATTGCTTTTCAGCTTAAACTCCGCACATGAATAAATGTTTGAATAAAACAGGTGAATGTTTGATTAGTCAGTAAGCAGGTGTTCATCAAGGAAAAAGATTAATAGACAAAAAAAAAAAGCTAAACATTTATGGGGTATGTCAACATGAATTTTTTCTTCAGGTTATCCTTACAAGAATGATTCACACAGAAGTAGACATAGAGAAATTCTTTGTTATTATATTTTGAAAGCGATGATATTTTTTAATGTGCAGCAAACCAATTAAGTGCGGAATTTATTTTTTAAAATCCCTCATGTCTCCCTGTCAAACGCAATGCACTACAAATGGTTGCATAGTAAATTTTGCAAAAAACTCAGCGAAAATTAAGTGAATAAGGTTTTATTTTTAGATAAAAAAATGACACAGCGACCCACGTCAAGATGAAGATTTGATTGACGTGTATACACATCGAGCCCAATTAATTTGTTAATTTAATTGTTTTAAATTAATTAAAAACTAAAATTTAACTTATTTTAACTATTTCAGTTTAACAATAAAGCAATAAATGTACGTATTATCGTACGAAAAATTATTTCAATCTAACAGTAAAGCATTAAATGTGCATAAAAATTTTTAAAAAATGCCTATTTTTGACTGTCTGTTTATTTTTACTTTTTAGTGACGGTACAAGGGATAATATTTCATTTTAAATTAAACACACACACACACACACACACACACACACACACACACACACACACA